>PVIR01018098.1:0-33846 GCA_004026965.1 Petromus typicus
GCATTTCCTCTTCTTGCCCCAGCCTCCCAAAGTACTGGGAACCTAGCCAGGTGCCACCAAGCCCTTGGTTAATTTCTTGATTAAACATTGATAGAGGGCAGTCTCTTAGGACATTTATGAACTGCTAGGTGATTTACACCATTTTTAAGGCAACTTTGATGTACAAACAGATTGTGGTTTAACCTTGTATAGGTGAGTTTTTTAGACCTTAGAATCTAGTTTCCTTTTGAAAGGAGGAATAAGGACTCAAGACAAGGGCTCTGTATGTGAGAGAGAGCAGGCTGTTTTCTGCCAGGTGATGTGCAGCTCTGGGGTGGGCAGCCGAGAGGCAGTAGCTGATGCCCTTGAGGGAGAAGTAGGTCAACATTCTCTGGTGACAGTTTCCAGACATTTGTGGAGGCTCTGAGATACTGATTTGACTTCTCAGATGGTGAAAAGGAAGACAAATAGGAATCCCCCGCCTACTTGGACACGGCTGTTTTGAGCCAGGGCAGCATGCCTTATGTAAGCTCAGTTGCAGCCTTACCATACCCAGTCCAGCCCTACTTTTTCATTTAGGTCAGTTGGATCTGAATAAAGAATTTGGCTTCATGACAAAATATTTAAACTGATTCCCCTGTTGCATCTCATTTCCACAGTCTGTTTATAATCCTAATTGATGCAAATGCCTATTACTGTGAATGTGAATTGAATGCAGGGTTCTTGTTTATTTACATGGAGTGGGATTCAAGGGTCTGAAGAACAAGGTGGTGCCAGCCTCTTTTTGAGGGATGCTCTGGCCTCCAGGGGTATAGGCGTGAGGTGCTGTCAGTTGGCCGTGGGTTGAGTGAAGTCCAGGCAGGGATCCCTGAGGGTCCTTAGCTCCAGGATCCCTGGGCTTTGAGTTGCTTTTTGCCTATGGAAACTTTTCTGTGTGTAATTCCTTAAACATTCAGCCAAGTGTCAAAACGGTCTTCCTTGACTAGGCAAGTTTGGGAGAACAGTTTTCCAGCGGAGGGTGAGCTGTGTTTTCTGACAGTCAGCTCGCTTTGCATTTGAGAGAACTTGATTTTAAGTAGCAGAGTGGTCACATGCCACAACACAGGAATAATCCAGGCATAATCTAAGCATTTTTCCTATATATTTTTTTCCTGGAGCATTTTCAGAATAAATCCAAACAACAGTTAAAAGGAGATTATTAACATGTTCCTTTGCAGCACCTGATGCTGCTTGAAGTGCTTCAGATGAACTTGTCCTGGCTTCACTTTCCAAGTAAGGAAGTGGCCCCAGAGAGATCACGGTTTGTTCAAAGTTTACCCAGGGTTGTGGTAGAGTTAGAATGAGAAACCAAATCTCTTCTCCTGAGACACTGTTGGAAAAACTCCAGAAAGGTGATGCTAAAAATGTTTTTTTTTTTGCTCTGTGGTTTTGTTAAGCAGCAGAGAATACTCTCTGGCTCCACATTATCTGACTGATGCCCCAAGACTCAGATGATGTTCTGGTTTATTTATTAGCTGTTTTCAGCGAGGGAGAAAACTCTAAACTGCAGAGAGCTTCTCTGGAACCCTGTGTTCCTGGAATATAACAAGATTGCTTTGGGGATATCTTATCTCTGAGTGATGCTAATTTCCTCAGATATGTAGCAGAGGACTGGGTTTAATAGAAGCTTTTGTAGCAGTAGCTGTTATTGCTTTCATTTTATTTTTCAGAGGATGAATAAAGAACCAGCTTTTAGGATTGCATTGAATCTGTCAGGAGAGAGCACACTGTGTTGCAAAAATAGAAGACAGATTTCTATATTCAGGAAGGTACTTGGCTAAGTATGATGAGACCATGTTAAAAAGTGAGACTTTTCTCCAAGAGCTGATTTTTCCTAGCATTTCTTTCGTACAGAGTGTGCTGTTTGGTTTCAGTGCTTTCGTGGACCTTGGCTTGTTGGCAAATGTAGCATGTTTGATTCTGTCGCACACTTCTTTTTAAGGTGTTGCTACCTTGGACCACACTTACTGAAAGTGTCTCTTAGGGCCCTGACTCTTTAGAGATGGTATTCAACTGTTTGGAGGCATTTCTGGTGGTGTGTTAATGAACTTTGTAATGCTGTTTTGTTTATTCTTTGGTTTAGTGTGAGGGTCATGAAACTTTTCTTATAAAGGGCCAAATGGTAAGCAACTTCCACCCTGCCACTGTGGCCTGAAAGCAACAATAGACATTATGTAAACAAATAGGCACCTGGCAGTGTTCCTTTAAATCATATTTTAAAAAACAAGTGGTGACCTGGATTTGGTTTGCTGACCTCTCTTTTAGTGGCCTTTGCAAAATAAGGTTAAAAGTCTTGTCTCTAGGGGTGATAAATAATCCAGTACTGAAATACAAACTTTTTAGGGAAGATGTAGCATTGATGATCAAAAAGATGCTTTTGTCTTCTTATACAGTTTACCTAACAAAAATAAAAACTTCTTTAGGAAGAAAATGTGCCTGAATTCTACCACTCTTATTACAACTGTATACATTTTTGTTCATTTCTTTTGAGTTCTATCCTTTCATGTGTACTTTTGTGACATCCTGTTGTATGGATATGCTGGTTGGTAATGAGAAGCAAAATGAATTCACATATCTGCCAGTTGTTGGTACATCAAGTTCTGCTAATGCTTAACAGATACAAAGTAGATTGAACAGGGAAGATATTTTAGGCACTAATTTGTGAAGTACAATGTAATTCTGTGGAGTTTTTCACTAAAGAAATTATAATTCACTCAGCCTTGCAGAATAGCAATGCTCTGAGGACTGTTGGTAGAAATTAGATAAGAGCTAAAGTAAATCAAGTAATTGGCTAATTGAAGTCCAATCTATGGTTTGTGCCAAAGTCACGCTTCATCTTTAAATTGACTTTGTAGTCATCAGGGTATTGTGGAAGTTTAAGAACTCCTGCATCCTTTCTTGAACGTGGTCACAAATGCTAAGCCAAGGAAATGTTTTATTTTTCTTCTTAGCTGATGAACCAGATAGGATGTGCATGTTTAGGACAATACAATTTGTTATAAGCCAATTCCTAACCTTTGCATGATTCTAACTCCTTTTTGCCTCAGTACGTGTGACACTAGGATATGGAAACATCTGCCATAGCTGCTCTGAGTAGTTAGACATTTTCTCTTACCATCTAGTGCTAAGTTTTAGCCTCCTAATTTACTGCCTCCTGTCAGTCCTGTCTACTTTTCAAATGTTGCATTAGTCCGTTTGCTTGGGAAGATCTAGCTGCAAGAGAGTCAGTAAAATGTTTTATAACATCTTATTTTCCATCACAACCTCCCCACAAGGTAGGCATTACACCATTTTCATGCAGACTAAAATTCAGGATAGTGCAAAAACTTACTTGAGGCCATATTACATTATTTTCTAGTACACATCTCTGATATATACTACTTGCCCAACGATTAACAGTGTAGTTCAACTTTGCCACCCCCCTTTACTGTTCTTTTTTCTGAGCATTTTACAGCAGATTTAAACTCTAGTGGATGCCAGTAGTATCTATGATTTTTCCTGGCAATCAGCTTACCTTTTCTGTCCCGTATATAGTTTCCATTCCTTCTAAACATTTTATTATGAAAAATTTTAAACATACAAAAATGTTGAAAGAAGTGTACAGTAAACACACCTGTATCTACCATCTAGACTCTATCATATTTTAGTACACTTGCTTTATCACAGATCTGTCATCTTCATCCGTCATACCATTTTATTTATATATTTCAAAGCAAATTGCTAAAAAGAAACAATTTAATGGTAAAAACAAACAAACAAAAAGGAAACAAAGCTAATGTATATGGAGGTGTGGGGGTTGTAGGGAGAGCAGGAGAATGGGAAAAAATAAGAATCAAGATACATCATGTCCAGGTACAAATTCTCAATGATGACTGTGATCATAATGTATACCTAAAATTCACCAACAAATTCAATAAAGGTAAGAAAAGTAAAATTGTATAAGGTTAAAAAACAAAATTAAATTAAAAAACAAAAACAAAGCAAATTGTAATATACTAGGTTTCCTCATAAATACTTCAGCTTGCATAGCAACACATATCATTAATACTCTTTATTTTTAGTTTTTCTCTTGATGTAAAATTTCACAGAGAAATCCACAAATCTTAAGTGTGAATATGCTGAGTTTTCATAGCTGCATACATCTTTATCATGGTATAGAATATTACCATCTCCCTAGAAGGTTCTCCTATGAACTCTGCTCCTGTGAACCAGCCCAGATGATTACCATCCTAATTCCCATGACTCCCTTGCTGTAGATTAGTTTTTCTTGTTCTAGCAATTCATATAAGTAGAATCACACATATATACTTGTGTGTGTCCAGCTTGTCAGCATAATGTTTTGAGATGCATTTATGTAATCATGTCATATCAGTCATAGATTTCTTTTCATTGCTGAGATGACTAGCTTTAAAATTATGTCTGATTATTGCAAGAAGAGAAAACTGTAAGTTCTCCTTAAACTTGGAGGTTATATTTTCTTTTTTGCTTTCCATCCTCAGGTTAACAATGTACAAAATCTCTTTGCAGATGATTAGATTAGAAGGGTCATAGAGACCGTTTAATTTAGTTTCTTTTCCCATTCTGTGGCATCTTGGCCAGGGCAGCTGTCTGTCTGACCCCTTGCCATCCCTCTTGGGACTCATATTAGTGGGAGTTCATGGCAGGAAAGCTGAGGGCCCAGTGCCTGGGTACCTCAGATAATGTAACTATATTAGTTTTTGTTTTTTTTTTTTTATGAAAGGGTGAATCTAGCCTCGTTAAGATTTTTTTCTTTATTGAGTTCATTGGTACATTTTAAGTATATACTATAATCCAATTTATCATTGAGAATTTGTACCTGTACTTGATATAGCTTGATTCTTATTTACAGATTTAGCTTTTCTATTAAGGGATTAATCAGAACATGGGAGCTGCCATACTCTTGATAGAAAATGGGACTCTTCTTATTTCTCTCATCAAGCCCTTCCCCCTCCTCCACTTCTTTATCTTTCTTTGTGTATGGCATGTATGTATGACAGAACTTTGAAGGTATTTATATGTAATAATTTATCTGAAAATTTGGGTAGATCTTATTTTTTTTCTAGTGTTACAGAGTGAACCCAGGGCCTCATGCGTGCTAGGCAAGTGTGCTACCAGTGAGCTATACCTTCAGCCTCAGGTAGATCTGTTTTGAAGGCAGCTGACATATTTGATTAGAGAAGGAAAGGATTAATAAAGGAGGATTGCTGTTTGATAAGGAGGGGATAGGGCCTGCTGTATGGGAAGAGGTTACCAGATAGTATAAAATGTGGCAGCTGAGTGTTGAACACGGTGAGGCTCTGTAAATACTATTTCTTTCCTTGTTTTCCTTTTGTGCCAATATGCCAACACCTGCCTGGATATACCTGGGAAAATTTTATAAAAATGCTACCACCAGGTTCTGTCCTGGACCAGCTAAAGAAGAGCATAGTTTTTTCCCCCATCAGTTCAAGTGTGTGACTCCAGTTTAAAGTCAGTACCATAGGGTCCCATTTTCATGTACACTGTCACTGCTAATTCCAGTAACTATGCCATTCCTGGAATTAGCAGGGATGAATGTGTTCCCCTCGGAAGCACATCCCTGGAAATTAATCTTCAGTGCACCTGTGTCAGGAGCTGAGGCCTGATTAGTTCTTGGGGGACCACCCTATGATTGGGTTAAAGTGGTTATACAAGGGAGTCTCATTATAATGCATTTTGTCATGTTACAGTGCAGCAGGGAGACCCTCACAAGATGCCCCTGATCTTGGACTTTTTAGCCTCCAGAACTGCAAGAAATAAATATGCTCTTTATAAATTACCTAGTTTGTGATGCTCAATTATAGTGGTGTAGATGAACCCAGACACTATACAAGGCCAGCTGGTTTTAGTAATACTTTGGCTGAGCAAGCTGACTTCAGATTGGATATTCTGACAGGTCAGTATGATTCCACAGTCCATGTTCTTCCTGTTATTCCATATTCCTTCTGTTCCCCTTATGTGAGTGGATTTCACACAGTGGGGTGGTTGTTCCCTCATAGAGGTGTTCATTCATACATTGCTTACCATCAGCTTCCTGCTGTGCCTGGAAGCACCATGGAGAATACTGTAAATGGGCCCCTACCCCCGTGAGGTGGAGAGGCTGTGAATAGACCCACAGAGGGTGGGTGGGTGCTTGCTGCAGAATACAAGTGCTGTTGTGGAATATGCTGGAGCACTCAGCCTGAACTTGGCTGGGGAGCTCTGCGGAGGAGACGCCACCTTGTTAAGAATTGGAGCAGGGAGGGTCAGAGATTTAGCTAGTGGTTCCAGCACCTGTTTTGCAACTGCAAGGGCCCAAGTTTGATATCTAATAAGCATATACAACAATGCCAGCTGTGTTGTAATCCTAGCACTGGGGAGGCAGTTGGAGTAGGGAGAGCAGAAGTATGGGCTTGGGGTGGGGAGTGAAAGAAGCTCAGAAGTGGACAGCGAGAAAGAACAGACCAAAGAAGCAAACGTAATCACCTGTGCCTCACTGAAGAAAGCATTTTTCAACCTCCCTTATGTGCATTAATACATAGTTTTTCACTTTGCACCAAGATTCTCTATTTGGAGCTATAAAATAAAAATGCTCTGTCATAGTTTTACTATGCTACCACTTAAAATTATTGAATTAAGTTCAGTAATTTTCATTGAATTTAAAAGGGCTTTGTTTTGTTTACTGTGACCATATGTTAAGATGTAAATAAATATACAGCTTTAGAGCGGATAAATCTTGAATAAAGAATGCTCATTTGCCACGATTCATGGCGGGCGCAGGTGATCAGAGGGTGAGAGGAGTTGCACCTCAGGGATCTCAGGCAACCTTAGGACTCCTGATGGCTACATCTTAGGAAGCATTTATTATTGGAGGCCCCCATGACAGGTCTGATCTCCTACCCAGTGCTGTGGCACAGGTGGGAAGCAAAACTCAAAGACAGAATTAAAGAGACAAGTGAGAAGTCAGGATGGCCAGTGCTGAGTGAACAGCATAAGACCCTGGCCAGTCAAAGCTGCTGATAGTTTTTGGTGACATCATAGTTAGGTTAGGGGAGAGAGTCCTGCGTGGTTAGAGGAGAAAGATACATTGCTGAAGCAGGCAAGGCTTTTAAGAGAACAGACAAAGCATTCTTAATTTTGGGAACAGAATTTGAGTGTGAATCACTCTGATCTCAGCTGCCATTTATCTAGTCAGTTACGTTTTGTTGGATTCATTTCTCAAAACAAGCCCAATATAGGGCTTAGTCTTTACAGATAAGAGCTGCCTAAATTTTCAGATAAATCATTATATATAATGATTTATTCCACAGTGCTCCCTGCCTGCTTTGGGTAAAGTCAATGGGGTGGTTCCCCGCAATTTGTGGGATCTTTTCGTCTCTGATGGAAATCTTAGCAGCATTTTATACTGTTAAAATGATGTATTTTTAGTTAATTAAAAGATCACCTTGTTATTTTTTCTTAAGTGGTATAAAATTATCCTACCTTTCTAAGGCTCAATTTCCTCATCAATAGGATGAGGATTATAATAACAACAACAACAACAATAATAATCATACAGTGTAAATATAACTTGAATCTATAATTTATCACTATTTCAATTTTTTAAATTTTATACTGCCAAAGAACAAATAGATGATCTGATTATTTTTTTCCTTTACAAAGTGTAACATTTGATTAGTATGAAAGAACATACACACTTACACAGGTTGTGGTGCATCATATGAAACTGACTAGACCTTTGAGTCTGTGGTGTGAGGTAGGAACCCTTTAACAGTGGGTTCACCATTCAGTGCAGCAGGGATGATAGTTACAAGCAGTGCTGCTAATAAGCCTAGGATTCATTTTCTCGATTCAGGTGGAAATCATGAGTCAGAAGAATGCAGCTCTGCTAGCAGTGCTGATGTCACCATAGGACTCCCAGAAATGCTGCTGTGTGCCAACAGTTGACAGCCACTTGCTGGTCATTACTCTACTGACTGCCACTGTCCAGTGTTGGCTTGTGGCAGATGATGTAAGTTGACTCTGCTAGGTGCTGGTCTCTGCAACTATTTTTTGTTGGCTTCTCATTCTATAAGCCCTCAGTCCTAACAGCTCCTAGTGTTTATTGTTCTTTTTGGGTTTTTTTTTTTTTGAGACAGGGTCTCGCTCTGTAGTTCAGGCTGGCCCTGAGCTCAGCCTCCAACTCACATCACAGCAATCCTCTTGCCTCTGCCTCCCAAGTGCTGGAATTACAGGCATGAGCCACCACGCCTGGCACTGTGGTATGTGGTACTGGTTGCTGCTGGGCATGAGTCTCCACGCCCAGTATGGTATGTGGTTACCGGGGGATCGAACCCAGGTCCTTGCACTTGCAAAACAGGTGCCAGAACCACTGAGCTAAATCCCCGGCCCAATTGTTCTTTTTGTTTTGAACGGACCTGTCTGTCAGTTTCTGTCTAAGTAGATTTATAGGACGTGTGGAGCTCACAGTACCTGAGAATTAAATCATGGGTAGGTTTGCTGGGTGACTAGCAAGTCATTAACAGAGTCCATACTGCAGCATAGGGGAGAGAACACACTGGAGGAGCCCTCCTAGACTGAGAATATTCCCCTAGACCCCAGAGTACTGCTTATGTAGGGGGTGTAGGCTGTGATTGGTCCAAGTTCAAGCTTCTGATTGTTGGAGGGCTCCAGGACAGCCTCATCTGTCATGGCTCCCCACCTGAGGGAGCAAGGAGATCCTCTGGAAGGCTAGTTGGGAGGTATGGTGTTGAATATGCTAAGGATGGACCAAGAGCCCTCGCTTCCTGATCTTAGCCATGCTAGAGTGCCTCCTCCTTCTTCAGAAACACAAGTGCACTGTCTGAAATGGGGCACGGTACTGACTGGACTGCTTCACGTGGGAGTAGATGGAGGAGAGTGCTTGCTGGACAGCTGAGGAAGGGACTAATGCGAGTTGTCTCAAGTCCATTGCAAATGGTGGGGGCTGTGGCTGGTCAAGCCCCGCCCCCTTGGGCTGGCCTAGGAGAAGCAGTAGACTCCAGTGCCTCTCCTCTGTCTCACTAGCTTGTCTCTATGTCTTCCTTTTCACACTGGCCTCTTACTCCTGTTTAGATGACCACTAACTCCTGAAGTTTGAGCACATCATTCCTTCGCCTTTTTATAAAGATAATTCTTATTATAGGTGTTTTAAATAAATTTATCTCTTCATATCATTTAGTGTTCTTTCAATTTTATATATTTTATAAAAAAGTATGTTGTATACGAGTTTCTGCAGTTGTCATTTTATTTCCACAGAAGTTCCCAGACTGGTCTCTATTACTGTATTTAATAACTATGCTGCGTGTGCTTTCAATACTGTGTAAAATTTCTTTGTGTGACTTTTCCTGGCCATGGGTATCTAGGTGTCCTGAGCAGTCTTGCTGCTGTGCACATGGTTAAGTGTGATTCCCAGTGTCCAGGTGCAAGGATCTCTCTGTGATTAGGCAGAAATGGAATTTTTTCAGTGTCAGAGTATCTAGATGCTCAGTCTTAGAAGATAATGCTAAATTATTTTCTAAAGTAAGGGTATCCGGTTGAATGGTATCAGCGGAGTATAAGCATCACGCTGATCTACATCTCTTCTAGCTTTTGGTACTATAAGGGTTTTTAATTTTGCCAAAGCAGGGTATAAATAGCATCTCATTGGTGCCATAATTTGTATATCTTTGCTTATTAAAGGGAGAGAGATCGAGAGATGGAGACAGACAGAGACTGGGGAGAGAAGCTTTTTACATGCATGAGTTATTCTTCCTCATTTGTGAAGTTCCACAAAACTAAATCTATTGTCCAGTTTTTACAAGGTTATTTTATAGCAGTTTATAGGAGTTCTTTATATACTGTGCATACTTTGTTGGATGTATGTGTTGTGAATATATTTTCTTAGTTCAGAGCTTGTGTTTTCACTTTATTTTTGATGCTTCTGAAAAAACAGAAACTCTTACCTTTTTGTAGCATTTAATTAAGCTGCCCACTGTTGCATTCATTGGCAGAAGTACACATCCCTTTTGACAGGCCCTTCTCAGATACCTGACATGCTAACGCAAGAATACGTAAGTAGGACTTCCACCGACATGTGCTGAAAACTATATTTTTGCTGACTCTCAAATCACTGCTTCAAGCTGCAACAGAACTGACAACTCAGGATTTTTATTGAGGGCAGCTTCCAGACTAAGCTAACCAGGTTGGCCTACAAACAGCAACTTAAGTCAGAAAGTTCTTAATTTTAATGTAGCACAATTCCAGTATTTTCTTTTTTAATTAGCTGGAGAGGTATTTTCCTGTATTGCTGCTAGAAGCTTCAAAAGTTAAGATTTTTCTCAATGAAGTCCTTACGTTTGAGTCTGTGGTGTGAAGCAGGGACCCTTTAACATTTTTTGTACCATGCAGTGGTTTCGTGAGGATGGAGAGTGATGTTCCACACGTAGAGGTGGTGCTTTGAGAAGGTTACCTGTTTTACTATTTTATTTATTTTTTTTCTCAGCACTGGGGATTGAACGCAGGCTCTTGTACTGCTAAGTGCCCAACACTTTACCATTGATCCGCATGCCCATCTCCAGCTGTTTCTGCTTTACCCTTTTGTCTCCTTTCTGCACTTGATTGGTGCGTTATTCTGTGTATCAGGGAACATGAATGAGACAAATTTGCACCGGTTATGGAACTTGGAGCCTCCCTTTCTCCAGCTTCCCCCAGGACTGTCAGAGGCTCGATCTGCAAATTTAATCAGAGAGTGAATCATAATTAGTGAGTTAATTGATTTGAGCATTTATTTTTTTTTAGACTTGGCTAGTGATTCAGGAATTTCTCTGGCACCTTAACAAATACCTGCTCCCTTCACCCTGAATCATCAGTTAGTCTTTTATTACGAGGTTATATTAAAATTTACTTCTATGGGCGTGTATTGCCATAGACATACTCTCTAGGTACATCAGCGTAGGTGGTGCCAGCTCCAGCTATGATTCTGAAGTTCTCCTTGTCCATCTGTTTTGAATGGCCAGGACCAGACTGTGCACTTGTGTGGAGAACTTGCTTTAGGGATCTTTTCTAATTTCTTAGCCATGCTTTAGTGAAAAGCAGAGGTGGAAAATAAAACTTCTTGGAATATTAAAACTGCTTAGCAACACTCCTGGGGCGCATTGAGAGCACACGATGAAATCTGGAAAGTAAGACATGAAACTTTATACAGTGAACATAAAAAGCCTCATAAAAACGGGAAGAAAGTTGTCAGTTACGTGGCTGAGGATGACTGCCCGTTTATGGCTCTAGTGTGGCCACAGAGATTCTCTCTGAGGCTGCAGAAGGGAGGTGGGACTACAGGCTGCTGCTTGTAAAAGGGAACAATTAACCCAGTTCCTGGGAGGTATGCTGTGGCTGGGTTGCAAAATTGTGTTCTGTGCTCAAGGCTTTTCAGAAGTGCTCACCTACCTGATGGAGATGAATTGTTAGCCTTCTGGACCATTTCTAGCGAGAGGAAAGATGGGAAGGTTTGTAGTCAGGAGTTATCTTTTCCTCTTACCCTAACATTTATGATCCTCCTGGACTTCTGCATTGCTCGCTGTCGGGTGGTGCCTGTGCCCTGCCCACATCCTACCCTTGTCTCTCGGAGGGATTAGTTGCTATCACTTTCCACCTACCCATCTTTCCCCTTGGGGTCACCTTGAACCTCAGACCAACGTCGCTGACTGAAGTCAGTGAGTAGGAGGTCCGGTGCTTTGCCCTAGGTGGGCCCAGGTGGCCCCAGGTGGGAAAGTGCAGTTCCCTCCGGAGACATCCCTCGTAGGACTAAGCCGAGTGGCCTCATCTCAGCTGTGCTTTCCCCTTCTCCCGCTCCTTCTCCTGGGAAGGTGCTCTCACTGGTCAGGAGTCCTTCCCCGCCCAGGCTCTGCTTCTTAGGAGCGAGACCTGAGCCAGATTCTCATGTTTTCCCTGGTCTGTCATAGCTCAGCATGTGGGACTTTGCTGGAGGATCTTTCCTGTCTCATCTGGTTCTTACGAGGCTAGCTTTGTGTGCTGCGTGTCTTGAGATTCAGCCAGACCTCCCAACGCCATGCTCTGCTCCTAGTAGCTGCTCAGAGCTTTCAAATAACCAAGTGAGGAGAGGTGGCATGTGTGGAGACTGAACGGTGACTCTCAGGTTGGTGCTTGGTCTGATATGGGTCATGTGGATGGCTCCCTGCGGGGCGCAGGGGCAGAGGTGCCCACTGTTGGTGACAGTGTGCTTCTGCTTCTGTGAGGAAGACAGTGGTTGCATTTCTTACTCTTGTGACGCCAACTGCTCTGCTGGGGTGGAAGTTGGCATCCCAGCCTTGGGATGACCTGGACCCACCATTGAATCATTTGGATTCGTGCTCTGTCACATTTTCTGACCAGTCACCAAGCCACAGTTGCCTCTAGTCTGCTCTTTCTTGCCTTTACTTTTGTTTCAGGGCTTCATGCCTTGGCCTTCTCGAGCCCCTGCTCCTCCTCTCTCAGGTCATTTCCATGTTGTCTCCACTGATCTCAGGAAGTATGTGGTCCTCACAGCTCACGGGTGACTTCTTGCGACCTCCCATTGGACAAGCTCAAGAGAAGTGAGACCCAAGCCCTGCTGCGCTGCTGCCTTGTCTGACCCTGGCTCTGTCTCCTGTCAGCAGCGAATGCCCAGGCCTTTGACAAAGCTTCCGAGGTCATCACCTGATGGCGCTTGTGCTGCTCCCGGGCTGGTTCTGTCCCCATTTCCCCACCCAGCTGCCGCTGTTGCTTTCTGAGCTTGCTGCACCTGTCACCTGACTGCGAGCACTGGGCAGTGTCCTCTGGCCATCATTTGTAGACAGGAAATAAAGCGAAAAAACTTTACAAAGATCATGGGTCGTTTCTTATCTTTGTTTTTACTATCAAAAATAATAAACATTTCGAGTTCACCTTTTGATAATATTTAGTGACTTTAATGCACAGGTAAAAGGTGCTCTGACTTAAGTTATACTGTTGAGTAACTTGGGTTGTGTTAGTCACAATAGGATCCGCAGATGTTTGACTACCACCTCTGATTGTGTGCAAAACACGCATGCATAGAAATCACAGTGGGCTCAGAAACAGGTGAGAGGAAAACAGCCCTAGCCCACTAGTCAGGGCTGCTGACCACCTCCTCTGTCCTCTGGAGAAGGTGCAGATGGGAAGTGTGGCCTTATCTCAAGAGGCAGCTGCTTCGCAGTGTGGGCCTATTTGGTGCTAGGGGGTGGGTATAGGCTCAGTGTTTTGGATCTTGGCTGAGTTGAAAGAAACCAGACATGTGGGTTTTAATAGGAAGTTAATGTAATTTTTAAAGATTGGCAACTGCCTCAAAATTTTTTAAAAAATTAAACAAACAGAAAACAACCAAAATAATGCCTATGCCACCTACAGATGGTCATTTTGAATCTCTGGGCCAGATGGTATCCTCTGTGGGTGTCTGCAGTGACTGTAACTGCTTGTGCTGAGGCTGGGTACAAGGACAGCAGAATAGAAATCTTGGTGGCAGGAATGCGACACCTTCTTGGACAAGGAAAGAGTGACCTTGAGACTCTGTGACTGACATGCTGGAGGGAAGGGATGCCTCGCAGAGAGCTGTCCACATCAGTCTGTGCCATAGACAGGACTTCTTTCTTTTTTTTGTAAATTGCCCTTTTAAAAGTGTTTCTTGCTAAAGTTAAATAGCGTGGATCTGCACTTTCTACTAAAGCCCAAGTATTGGATCTTTCCTAAGTAAACATGTTTTGGATATTAAAGTTGTCCTTTAGCCCACACAGATTTAGATGAAAATGATAATAGGAAAATTGGTAATTGGACCACCGTTTGGATGGTAATGCTTTTTATATAGATCTTCCTCCCATATGCCTATGTGTAAATGTGTTAAAGCTTTAGCAGGTTTGTCAATTTAAAATGTGCAGTACTGTTTGAGAACTTGACATTTTCCTAGATGCCTAAAGAATTTCAGGTCATCTGTCATATGTTTAATAGAAAAGAAAATTGTTACCATATGAATTACCAGTTTGGAAATAGTTCTTTTTTTTTTAACATTAGTTTAGAATTGTAGTTTATTTTTACATTCTGAAAATCTGTTTGGCGTAGCTGGTAGGAATGAAGGTGGGTATGACTTTTATAGAAGACAAATGTATAGTTTTTGTCAACAGCCAAAGAATGCCCAAGGTGTTTGACCTAGTGACTATACTAAAATATCTTAAGACAGGGCAAGGGATTTAGCTCAGTGGCTCCGGTGCTTGCCTTGCAAGCGCAAGGTCTGAAGTTCCATCCCCAGTAACCATATACAACAATGCCAGGTGTGGTGGCTCATGTCTGTAATCCCAGCACTTCGGAGGCAGAGGCAGGAGGATTCTGTGAGTTCAAGATTCTCCTGGGCTACATAGTGAGTTCAGGGCCTGACTGATCTACAAAGTGAGACCCTGTCTCAAAAAAATAAAATATCCTAAGACAATAATCAGAGAAGTGCTGAAGAAATAATGCATGAGGAAGTTCACTACTCTGTAATTTGTGACCATGAAAGCTGTGGATCAGCCAGAAGAGGGAATGGGAAATAAAGTTATGCACTGTCAACCTTAAGAATACAATGAGATCCCTCTGAAAATCTGTGTATGACCTGCTAAGCAAAAAACAAACGAACAAAGAAAAACACACCCTGGCTTAGTTAAAATCCATAAATGTGTGTCTTTGTGAATGTGCATAATTTGACAGTAAGATTTTAAAGAAATATTCTAAAGTACTCACAGTGCTTTTCATTGAGTGATATAATTATTTTGTACTTGGTAACAAACTGCATATTATATAATTCAACAGTTCACTCCTAGGTACATAATGAAAGGAATTGAGAACAAGGACTCAACAGACTCTTCTAGGACGGTGTTCATTGCAGCATTATTGAAAATGGACAAAAAGTGGGAACAACCCAAGTGTTTATAAAGAGTTGGGTAAACAAAATGTAGTGTGTAAATGCATGGGGCACTATTTATTCATACACGAGCAATGTGGATGAACCTTGAAAACATAACACAGATAAGCCAGTTACAGAAGGACAAATCATGATTCTACTTACATGAAGCATCTAGAACAGGTAATGCATAGATGTCTAGAGGATGCTGAGGGCTGGGGACTGGACAGTAGGTAGTTGTATTTTAAAAATAATTACACTTTCTTTTATTTGGGGGTATGAAATTTTGAAAAATACATCATACAGTGGGTATACCAACTGTCAATATAGCCAATGCCACTGAACTATACACCTAAAAAGGGCTGAATATATCATAATATTCTTTTTACCAGAGTAAAAAGAAAACAAAATTGTGTTCAGCAGCTATACTGCGTGTTTGTTTCACCTTGTGTTTGTTTTGAATGAGAGCAAACATTCATTTATTTTGGGCTTATTTATCTCAACTTTTGCTTTTCACTTTGACCCCTGTAAGTAGACCTGGAGTAAATGGGTTTGTTCTGGGAAAGTTTGAGCTATCAGGCCCGGATGTGAAAGCTGGAGTAGGGGCCAAGGCTGATCTGTTGTCCTCAAAATGGATTTATCAGGGAATGCATCACTGAATTCTTGACTGGGAGGAAAGAGAAAGAAGAGTGGCTGGATGATAAGCTGCTCTGAAATAGTCCTGGTACGTTTAAATATATTCTGGCAAATCAGATAGCACTTCCAGAAATATAGCCAGAGTTGTTTTTTCCCCAGCCTTTGGAGATTCATTTGGCAGCAGGCAGTGCTAAAAGATCTTTACATGTATTCTCTGCTTCCTGATATTTAAGAACTTCATTTCATTTGCAATTTAGTACTGGTTGGTTAATTTTCTTTCCTCTAACAAGGAAGTGCCCCTTCCTTGTAATGTGATGAATGGCATGTGGTGGAGGCTGCTGCTCTTAAAGTCGCTTCTTACCATCCTTCTCAAAACGATAATGAAAAGCAAAAAAGTTGAGGTGCGCAGGGATCATGGTGAGGCGCAGGCATCTGCATCTCTGTCAGGGGAGTTGAGGTGTCTAGACTTGATGTTCTTGCATTTTTGGTGCATTTCCAGGTTGGCTCCGAGATGCCTGTGTGTGGAATTTGCACAGTTAGAAAGGTTTGTTGGACTAATCTTCAGCTCTCCTTAAGTCAACTTAAAACAGGACCACTTTTATATCTATCCAGAGGCTTTTCTTTGCTCAGTACACCTTCTCTGAGATTTATTTATCCAAGATGACTTCCATTTTCCTTTGATCTCAGCTTTTGGAGTAAGAATTATCAGAATCTGTTTGTCTTGCTCCTTTTTGTTTGCAGTGGATCTTAATTCAATAATCTCTTGTAGCTATGTGACTACTAAAGTATTAAATATGAATTATTTACCTTTTTTCTTTGGAAGCCATTTTCTTAAACAGTGCTATTGCAAATGTCCACCCCTCAGTGGTTAGCCGAGGGAGGAGAACACTGTGGTTTTGTTTTGTTTTAGTTTATATTATATTACAGAATTAGTGATTTTCCTGTGGGGGAATTGGCACTAGTATGAATATAACGTATCTTGATGGTTTCAATCCCTTTACTCACTCTCCCTTTTACCCCCACTCACCAAGTTCCCTTCCCCATCTGACGTTCCATTTGTTTTCCTGCAAATAACATAATTTATTTCTTCTTTATGGCTAAATAATATTCCACTGTGTGTATGAATCACCTTTTCATTATCCATTTATCTGTTGACAAGGCTGTTTCCAGAGCGCAGTTATTGTAAATTGCACTGCTGTAAACATAGTTATGCATGTATCATTATAATATGATGTCTTTAATTCTTTCAGAAATATGTCTGGGAGAAGTTGCTGGTTGAATGATACTTCTTTTATTAATTTTTGAGGACTTTCCATACTTATTACCATAGTGGTTGTACTAGTTTATATTCCTACCAACAATGTAGGAGGATTCATTCTCTCCACTTTCTCCTCAGCAGTATTGTTTTTTTTTGTTGTTGTTTCTTTGTGATGATAGCCATTCTCAGTGGGGAAGATGTAGTCTCAGAGTTGTTTTGATTTGCATTTCCTCAGTGGATAAAAGTGTTGGGTGTTTTTTCTTTATATTTTTTGGTCATTTGTACTTCTTTCCAGAAATCTATATTTTTAAGTGAGTTATTTGTTCCTATTTTAGTTCTTTATGTATTGAGGATATTAGTCTGAGGAGAATACTTTTTAAAAATATTTCACTTGCCCATTGAGTAACTGTTAATTGAATAGGGTACCATTTTCTACCTCTGGCACATCCAGCTGTGAATGCCTTACACATCCTGTCCTCGGGGAGTTTAAATTCTGGTGAGACAGATGGACAAGTACCCTGCAGAGTTCAAGGGGCAGTGATGTCAGTAAGCGCAGGCAGCACGAGCTCTGGGGGAGGCACCTGTGTACATTTGAGGAGTGGGGAGACCTCACTTCCTGAAGGGGTGGCATCTACACTGAGCCTCTACAGATGGGAGAGCATGGCTGTGTTAAGGGGTGTGGGGCTGCTTTAGCAGAGGGGCCACAATGAAGCATCACTTATGTGTGGGACATGGCCACAAATACAAATGAAGTATGGGAACCAGAGGGAGACCAGTGTAGCCTTTGAAGGAAGGAGAGAGGGAAAGAGTGAGACTGGACTTGGGAGAAAGGAATAGGAATGACATTTGAAAGATCTTTGGCATGAGGTCACTGAGCTGTCAGAACAAAACCCAAGCAGGAAAGTGAACTTGACAACTGCATGTATGTTCACACTATCACCACCCTACGACAGGTACATGACATCTTTATCTCCCTGGACACCTCCTTATCCCCCTCTCTAGTCGGTCATTCCATCCCACATTCCTGCTGTTGCTGTCTGATGTTTGTCATCAGTTCCGACTTTCTGGGGTGTCTTGTGAGTGGTGTCATGTAGTAGGAATTCTCTTGGGTCTCGATTTTTTTCCAGTCAATGTAATTTGAGCTCACTGTTTCCTTTATTAGGCAGTAGCTCCGGTTTTTTTTTTTTTTTTTTTTCTCCCGTAATACCAGGGATTGAACTCAGGCCCTTGTGCTTCCAAGATAGGTGCAGTATCACTTGAGCTAAATCCCTGGCCCAAGCTCCGTGTTGCTGCTGAGTAGTATTCAATGGTATGGGTTCGCTGTTGCTTACCCTTCTTCTGTTGTTAGACATTTGGGGTTTTGCTTTTGATAAAGTTGTTCAGAGCATTCCTTTTTCTTTATTCAGAAAACTTATGAAAACACTGTCAGAAAATCCTCAGAAAACCAACTCATAACAGAAGAACAACTGTGGGGTAGGCAGCCAATCAAATTACAAAAAATTTCCAACTTGAAAAAAGCATTCACAGTAAGAGATATCTTCAATCCACTCTGCTAACCCTAGTTTTCCTCCCAGGCCTCCAGTGAAAGTCCCTGAGCTACAGCCTCCAGCATACCTCATGAAATGCCAGCCACTACCATCAAGTGTCTTTATATATTACTAAATGTCACCCCTGATGGAGTGGGAGGGATATCCCCAGGAGAAAGTCACTGATTTAGAGCCTTGCAACCATTATGCTTTTTTTTTTTTTTTTAAATAATAACTTCCTGAGTATATCTGCTAAGAAAGAATGCAACTTTTTCATGACACCTTTGTTTCCATGTCTCATTTGTATTCGTGGCCATGTACACATGAATAAATACCAAGGTAAAATCTTTCTTGCTGCGAGTCAGGAAGAAAACATTTCAACCTGTATAGCAGTATTGAAAAGGCTGTCCTCAGCTCTCTCTCTATATATATATGTCATCCACAAAAAGATTCACAGTGCACGCTATAAACTTAGAACCAGCTTAAGAAAGCAAGGCTCTCCCAACCCGAGGAAAGACCCTCTTGGTACTCACTCTCTCGTCCCAGAGAGGATGTCACAAGTCTCAGTTGGCACTTCCCCCATTGCTACTTGCCTGTGCGTCTTATACTATGTATACTATCCTGTTCAATCTGAAATGTTTCAGGAGTGTCAGGTTATACAGTTTTCTGCAGCTCACTTTTCTTATGTTTGTGGAATTCACCCATGCAGAGAATGTGCTGTCCTGATGCATTAATTTTCACTTCTATATTATATTTTGTTTAATGACAATCTCACAATTTCTCCTGTTTATTCTGTTGGTGGACACTCACGCAGTCTTCAGGTCTGTGTGCACATAAGCCAGAATGCTCTAAACCTGTCCTATGAAACGTGAGATACATCTCTTGGGCTAGTGCACAAGGGTGGAATTACCGTCCTCATAGGGTATACATGGCTGATGGTTGTTGCTTACCACACTCTTCTGCATCAGTTGTGCCTGTTCTCCTTCTATCAGCACCGTGTCAAGTCCCCCACTCTATCACATCCTGGCGATCACTTATGAGCAAGACATTTTTGATTCTGTCAGTTAATGGGTATAGGACCTCTGATGTTAGAGCTTAATGGTATTCTCTTGATGACCAGGAAAGTTGACATACCTTGATGAGTTAATGGCTGTTCTTGTTTCCCAGGCCTGAAAAACCTCATTTTTGTCATTTGTCCATTTTCCACTAGATTGTTCATCTTTGTCTTACTGACTTGGCAGTGTTTTAATATATTCTGAGACCCAAGGCTGCATCAATACTGGTGTGTGTCCTAGGTCTCTCCTTTAGTCTGTGCATCTTTCTTCCCTCCTGAGGGATCTCCTGCTACAATCCCAAGACCTCTCATACCATCTCCATGGTGACTATCGTGTGCTCCATTATCTGCAGATCACATCTTACATCTTGCTTGGGGCCTCTGGATCCACAGAAGGTGGCTACAGAATGAAGTCCAGGGACTAAGTAGGCATTGAGCTCGCAGGATTCTGAGGTCATTCAGACTTGATCACCAAACTTGGTGACTCAAGGACTGAGCTGGGAACAGTCTTCTATGAGTAAGAGGGAGTGATGGGCATGGGAAGAGGACTTTTTAACCCAAGAGTGGAGGAGCATCAAGTTATGGAACCAGCTTTGGGGAGTGGAAAGTTGTTGCCACATGTCCCCACCAGGTTTCAGCCACACCAGGAAGTCAGGCAGGGGTGAAGGGTGGCTCCAGAGGACACAGTAGAAAGATGAAAGGGGTGAGGCTCAGAGGAATGTTCAGGAGTTTGAGTGTGAGATTATAGCAAGGAGCTGGGGCAGCAGAGCTTTGGACAGGCTAGGAGGCTGATGGGATTGAGATTCTCAGTTGGTGCAGGGATTGGGAGGATCCAGTCTTGCTCTGCAACTAACTTGGAAAGTCTTATGCTGGACCTGAATTGATCTGTCTGATTTTCTGCTGTGGGATAAGTTGGTTTGAGTGATTACAACCTCTAAAGAGGTGGGCTGGTACTAGCTAATGAGATATAAGAAGTCCCTGCAGGGTGGGGGCTTCTAGGACAACTCTGGCCAAGCATTGGCATCAAAGGCTTCTGTGACACCAGCATGGTTGATTTGACTTCCTAGAGGCCCATCTACTGGAGGAGATGCTCTTTTCCTGGTTTTTTGACAGCAGAATAAGAAGTCTTCAGGGTTTAGTTCCTTTCCATGTCTTTATTAAGTCAGATGATGAGCCACGCCTGGTCTTTAAAGTCAGCAGTGAATAACCTTTCATAGTATAGGCATGGAATTCCACCGGGGAATTTAAACATGTTTTTCTTTAATGACTTAAATGAAGTGTTGCTTTTTCATGAAAGTTTTATGTATTTGACCTATTTAATTTTTTTCCTCAGCAATAAAATGTGGCATTTTCTTACTTCCCTTCTAAAACAGAGAACCGTTGGGTTTTTTTGGCAGGGAGACACAAGTGACTGGGAAATGTGAAAAAGGTAATTTATTCCCCCTTTTTAAGCTAACAAAGTGAACTAAAAAATGAATATTTTAATGGAACACCTTTGATGAATGCCTTTCATTTGAAAGCTTTAGAATCAGAATGAAAAATTATTTTGACTTTTTCCTTCTTTTCTAAAACAGAACATTTGTTCTTGGAAATAATGCTCCAATGTCTTACAGCATTTAATTAACAGCAGCCTACATGAGAATGTGAAAATTGGATATAAAATAATGGAAAAGACTGACTCAGTAAATAAATGCTAAGTCCTAGACTGTTTTGGTGGGATAATAAGAAAATGGGAGAAGAAGTGAGTAATTAGTGCATGAGGGGCTGGACTGGGGGTGGGGGGCTGAAGTGCTAGAGACCCTCGAGTACACAAGGCCAGGCCTGAATGTGAGCCCCAAGGTCAGTTTTGGAAGAAGAGACAGTTCTGGAATTCAGAGGGGATTGAGGAGGAGACGAGGTGTGGCCTACCTAAAAGGGCATAGAAGGGGAGAGACAAGATTTTTGTATCAGATTCGGGACTGCACATCAAAAAGGAAACATTTGATCCTGCTTCCGTTATTATATTTCTAGAATTCTGCTTCAATGCATTGTATCCCTTTACCTTTCTAAATATAAAAACAGATTCTTATATAAGAGTTGATTATTTTCTTTTTTGAGTACCCCCATAGCAGCATTTCCCAAAATATGTGTTGCATTAGTTGCTGTTTCAACAGGCCATTGAAGGAAATAATTTTGTGTGAAGGTAAGTTTGAGAAAGACTGTATTAAAGAAAGTTGAAGAGGTTTGTTTCCTGCACAGTTTCTCAGAACTGTCAACATCACAGGCATTTGAAATGTCTAAGACAAAGGAGGTGGACCTTTGAAATTGCTAATCAAACACTTTCTGTCTTTGAACGGAATTCTGATTTTGCTCGGAGTGGCACCACACCTAAATTTTCTCTTCGCCTACTCTGTTACTGCTAGAGGTGGGCTGGTACTAGCTAATGAGATATAAGGAGAAGTCCCGGCAGAGTGGGGGCTTCCGAGACAGCTCTTGGTTCCTTGATAAGCAGGACCACATAAGGCTGAACTTTTCCATTGCTCCTTCTGCTGACCTCGCAGTCTGAAGACACAAAAGACACAGGCACAGAGGCATGCAAATAAAAAATATGGAAGGAGGTCTTCATGAAGCTACCAGTCTTGGAGTAGGAAAAACAAGCCCTGATTGGTTAATTCATTTTAGTTCTGTTTCTATTACATGGAACCAGTTACCGTCTTGACTGATAGCAGGGCGATACATTACCCAATAATTGCACGTATTTTAGCCATTGTATAGAAGAGGTTTTGGGAAATTCTGCTTTAAAGAATGTGGGTATGAAAAGTGTTACATAGTTAGCCCTTTCCCTGTCAGTATGAATTTTCTGATGCTCTTTGACCATTGAATTAGGATTTTGAATTTTGGTCTTTTTCTTCTGCTTTTACCTCTTCCTCTCATCTGGGAAAATTTTGCTTCTTTAAAAAAAATTCATAAAGTTTATTATTCCTCTTAAAACACTTTTATATGTCAGTTTTTAAGAAAGCAGGATAATTTTATTTTCTTACTCATACCTTCTTTACAGATTCTTAAATTGTTAAATTTGTTAAAAAATTGTTAAAATTATTAATTGTTTAAAAAATTGAATGAATTTCAATTTTTGAATTGAATTGAATTTGAATGAATGAATTGTTAAAAAAATTGAATAAAAAAAGTGAATTGTTAAAAAATATATACATGAATTTACTCAGATGTATGTTTGTTTCCATCGTGATAGTAGATATAGGTGGTTTCTTTTACCTGGTTTTATTCCTCCCTGTGGCACTTAACACTTTTTTGTCTCTTTTCTTCTCAGAATCAATATTCCATAAACCAACACCTAAATGTGCTACGATATCTCTTACTGTGAATGCTTTTTTCAAGTTGGAAATTTTTTGTAATTTGATTGGCTGCCTACCCCACAGTTGTTCTCCTGTTATGAGTTGGTTTTCTGAGGATTTTTCTGACAGTGTTTTCATAAGTTTTTTGAATAAAAGAATTTCAGTTCTTACTTCTTTTTCTTCTTAGAGGATATTTAAAGTCCATTTTGCATCTCTAGACTATAAAATAAGAATGTTAATGTTGGAGGGGGCCTTACGAAGGAGTCTACCCTCCTCATCTTGCAGCCTCCTTGCTGAGCCTACTGGGCAGGTCTGGAGTTGGCTCACTCGGGTGAGGGCTGGATGCTACCACCGTAGGAATCTGTTTCAGTGCAGGCTGCTCCATGGCCTCAGTTTCTTCACAGTTACACTACGGTACCTTCTCGTCTGTCAAACCCATAGTAAAATCTTTATTTTCAGTTGCTTGGTATTGTATACTTTCTCAAGTATTCATACCGTACTTTTTCAAAAAGAAAGATATTTGGCACCAGAATTTTTTTCTGTAACATTGGAGTTTATTGTAGTATATACCATTCAACCTTTTCAAGTGGATATTTTGGTGAATTTTTTCCAAATGTGTATGGTTTGTAAAACCACCATTCTAAATAAGAATATTTCCATTATTTTAGAAAGTTGAAAATCTCTTTGCGTGAAATGAAAGTCTTTCATTTTTTGAAATATTTTACTCATAAAAATATCAATATACTATGACTTTGAAAATTCATGTATTTTATTGTTTTTATAAAAGCTATTAAACTTCTTGCTACCGCCATACAGGAGGAGGAGAAAAGGCAGATCTTTAAATAGCTGTTTGAAATACTGGAACCATGTTATGTCCTTTAATAATATTCAGATGGAAGAATACAGTTAACTGGCTTATTTTTATTATGTCCAGTTTAAAGTACACATTTTCCTGTGGTCTGTGAACTTAGGTTCAAGCCAAGGGGAAACTAAAGCCCAGAATAATGACGTAAATTTTATAACTTCTTTTGTTATTTTTTTCTTACACTGTTATCGTTAAGACCCTTATTGGAAAAAGGAGCATCAAGATATGTGAGCCATTTGTATCTCATTTGAAATGGAGGCAGGCACATTGCTGAGGATACTGAATATGTGAGGAAACTATCTGTGTTAGTAATTTTTCCACCACTGTAACAAACACCCGAGATGTCTACATAATCAGCCTATAGAGGAAAAGGTAGATTTTGGCCCTCAGAGGTTTCCAACTGTGCTTGGTTGGTCCCATTGCGCTGGCCCATAGCAGGAGTGCAGCAAAGAAGTGCAGAGAGAAGGGAAGAGGCAAGGTTGTCACAGTCCCCCAAGAGAATGTCCCCTCATAAGCATCCTGCCACAAGCTGCGGACCAAGCCTTTGCTATGTGGGTCTTCGGGAGACATTCCAAATCCAAAGTGCAGCTCAGACCCAGGTGGGGAGGCTGCGAGGTGGTGATGATGTGGGAATAGGGATCTGCTTGCAACTGAGAATGAAGTGGATTATTTTTGCATGCACTTTTATTACTGGTAAATAATAGCATTTGATTTTCTAAAAGCATGGGGGCTGTGAGGTTTTTGTTTGTTTGTTGTTAGTATGATTAGATATTAAGCTTTGTAAATTCTTTCTTTCTTTCTTTCTTTTTTTTTCAGTTTTTTGAGACAGTGTCTCACTTTGTAGTTCAGGCTGGTCCTGGACTCACTTTGTAGCCCAGGCTAGCCCTGAACTCAAGCAGTCCTTCTGCCTCTGCCTCCTGAGTGCTGGGATTACAGGTGTGAGCCACCACATCCCACATTGTGGTGTGTGGTACTGATTGTTGATGGGCATGAGTCACCACACCCAGCATTGTGGTGTGTGGTACCTTGGATTGAACTCAGGACTTTGCACTTGCTAGGCAGCTGTCAGAATCACTGAGGTAGATCTCCAGCCCAAGTTGTGTAAATTCTACCTGCATTCATTTATTCAAAGAGCATTACTTCAATACCTTCTAAGTGCAAATACTATTCTGAAAGTTTTTCAAAATAAAAAGGTCACTCAGATCAGTGGTGGTGAAACTATGGCACATGTGTTGATTTTCTTTCAAGACAAAAGTTGTAATATATGTGTTCTTTTTCTAAACTAAAACCTCGTTCCTCAGGTTTAATTGCAGTGTTGGCTGTTTGCAACAAGGAAGTGGGTTTTAGGTTGGAATCTGGGCACTCATCTCTGAAAGGTTCGCCATCCCTGGGTTAGGAATGATTACTCTGTAGGAAAGGGTGTAGTTGTTCACTGTATTTAGAAAGTTAAAAGTGAAACATGACACACTTCAGAGGCATAAGAAGTGGCTGGGCTCTGGATGCAGGCAGAGGAGCGTGGACTCGGCAGGCAGCGCCTGTTGCAATCCGTCTAGACGGAGCTGCTCTCCTCGGGCGTGAAGCCGGCGGTGGAGTGTAGGTGGAGGAAGGAGCCAGCTAGGAGATGCAGAGAGACTGTCTCCGAGAACCCTCACAGTTCCTCAAGGAGTGGAGTTGTAGCCACAGAGATGGTGAGAAGATGGGTAAATAAAAGACATTTTGGAGAGAGGATAGTCAAAAAGGGAATAGGAAAGAAAACTGAGATATGAAAGCATTTTAGCTACACAGTCAGTAGGTATTACACTTGTGTTTGTTGTAATCCAGAACAATATGGAATGAGTTGTTCCTTATTTCTGTATCATAGTTTTCCTCTCTAGACAATCCCCAAGCTTTTCAGTTTCTTATATATATTTCTAGAGACATTTATTGCCTATACAAACAGCTACAGGAATGTGAATACTCTTTTCCCATCTTTTTATTCTACTCAATGGCAAATTCTTATTTAACAGTGTTTGAGAATGTCGCTCCATAGCAGTAGGCAAAAGGCTTCCCGTCTCTGTTACGGCTTCCGAGCAATGCGTTGTGTGGATATGCGGAAAGCACCTGGTAGTTTCTAGTTCTTGTTGTTATAAACGACACACCTTTCAGTTCCTGTACGAACCTTTCCCACACGTGTACCCACAGCTCTGCGGTAACTATTACGTGTGGAAATAGCTGAGCAGAGGCTATGTGAGTTCTTATGGTGGAATATGTTGCCTAATTGCCCCTTATGAAGGTGGTGTACTCCCGTGCAGATACGTGTGCCTCAGCCACGTGAATTCTCAAGCTTTGGAGTTCTTCACAGATACAGTGAGTTCTGAGATACAGTGATTTATATGTTTATATTTATTTTTATTTTTTAGACAAGGTCTTGCTATGCACCCTGGGCTGGCATCAGACTTACATACTTCTTGCTTCAGCCTCCTGAGTACCTGGGATTATAGACACGTGTCACCATGCCTAGCATTTAGTTCAGTTTTAATGTGTATTTATTCTACTGCAAATGAATTTGGACTTCTTTTATATGTTGATGGGCTATTTTTATTTTCTTACTTGTGAACCATTTTTACATTACTTGATCACTTTTCTGTTAGGTCTTCCCTTTATTTGTAGTTTTATATAATAAATAGATTCATCTTTTTTCTGTGATGCGGGCAAATATTTTTCACATTTTGTGGTTTTCTTTTGGTTTTGCCTTTGGAAGGCTTTAAAAAAATCATGTACGACTTTTAATTTCTTTTTTTTTTCAGTACTGGGGATGCAACTCAGGCCCTTGTGCTTGTCACGTAGGCATAATCCCACTTGAGCTAAATCCCCAATCCATAATTGTATTTGTGACTGTCAGAGTTTTAAAAAAAATCTTCTTTATGTTTATTAGAAGAAAGTATGTGAGATATGTTTGGTACTTTTATTTTTTCATGCTTAAGCTTTTGATTTACTTGTGATTTATCTTGGTGTTAAACTTGATACTTTCAGATGAGACCTATGGATGTAGCTTTTACTTTAGGTGGCTCTTTGGTTAACATTACATCATTTATTTAATCAGCTGCTGTCACTTCTGTGATTCTCTGAATATTTGCTAATCTCACTCCCTGTTCATGTGCTACATACATACTGTTTTAATGGTTGTAGCTACATATTTGAAAATTTGATGGTTCTTTTCTATTTATTGCATCTGTTTTCAGAATATTGTCTGTACTTCTCTGTAGATTTTCCTATATAAATTTTGGAATATGCTCATTTAATGACATTCCCCTCTCCCCAAATATTTTATTACTATTTTTATTAAGATAATATTGTACTTATAAATTAACTTATGGGAAATTAATATTTTTGTGATGTCAAGTTAATTCCAGGGTGTAGTGTGCTTCTCTTTTATTGCAACATTTGATCAAAGACCTGAGTTGTACAACACTATCAGAGATACCCAGCCCCGAACTCTCCAAGTTTCCTCCTTCTTTATCTACCTGAGATAAAGAACTCTTGTAGAGTTTCTTGCTGCCGGCACTGAAAAGACATCTGAGAGTACTCAACATCCATTCTTGGAAACAATTTGATTTTTTTTTTTTTTGAGACAGGGTCTCACTTTGTGGTTCAGGCTGGCCCTGAGCTCAGCCTCCAACTCACATCACAGCAACCCTCCTGCCTCTGCCTCCTGAGTGCTGGGATTACAGGTGTGAGCCGCCACGCCCGGCACTGTGGTATGTGGTACTGGTTGTTGCTGGGCCTGAGTCTCCACTCCCAATATGGTATGTGGTTACCAGGGAAACAGGGGTCCTTGTGCTTGCAAGACAGGTGCTGGAGCTAACTCCCCGGCCCAAAATTTGATTTTTTAAAAACAAACAACACATAACCAAAACATCCTGTCCATCTGGCACCTACCTTAACCTGCCTAAAAACAATAATGATTTTGTATCTCACTTAAGGTGGAAGCAGGTACATGACTGAGGACACTAAATATGTGAGGGAAGTACCGGTGTTAGTTTTCCACCACTGTAACAAACACCCGAGATGTCTGCATAATCAGCCTATAAAGGAAAGGTAGATTTTGGCTCACAAAGGTCATTATTTTTTAATTTAGTGGTGCTTTGGGGTGTTTTAAAAGGTTTTCTTTATGTAAGACTTAAACATATTTCTTTGTTAAGTTTATTGCCAGGTATTTTCCATTTTCATTTTGTTGCCATCATTAATTATCTTTTCTTTCATTGTACTTTATAATAGATTATTTTTTCTGTATTTAAGCTACCTATTTAATTTTGTATTAAGTACATTTTTTCTTCTCTGATTACATTGACCAGACTCTCCAGGTCTGTGTTTAGAACATGCTGGTGATAGATGGCATTCTTAGTTTGTTTTTACTAGAATTTCTGTGCAACTCTACTTTTTAAGTTTTTTTCTTCCAAGAATGGATGTTGAATATTCTCAGATGTCTTTTCAGTGCTGGTGGCAAGAAACTCTATGAGAGTTCTTTATCTCAGGTGGATAAAGAAGGAGGAGACTTGGAGGGTTCGGGGATGGGTATCTCTGATACTGTTGTACAACTCAGGTCTTTGATCAAATGCTAGTAATATGTACTAAACACAGACCTGTTTGTGTTTGATTTTGGATAGTGATTTTTATGTTTATACCTTTCTGGGTGCGTATTTCTGATAGCTTTACATTAAGTTTCTGGTTTGGATGAGTTTAAACCAGAGTTTAAACGGCTATCTGGGTATTCCTGGTGCCAGTCTCAGGTTGATGCCTAGGGGCTGTGTCCACTATGGGATGCTGGGTGGTGAGGAGGGTCTAATACACATGACAGTTATGGTGTAGGAAAAGTAGATAGATGTTGAAAGTCACCTTGATGTATAAGTATGAGTCATTCTTGAAGGTCTCAGTTAGTGGCTTTATTTATTTTTTTTTAGGCAAGTTAAGATAGATGCCAAATGGGCAGGATGTTTTGGTTATGTGTTGTTTGTTTTTAAAAAATCAATACTTCTGAATTAAAGTTTTCTAAGTACCTAAGTGCTCATTGTCTGTAGAGTCTTAAATAACATCTGCAAATGTCAGTTATTTTTCTTAAAGGTATTTGCACTTTCAGAGTAGAAAGTGATTGTTGCAAATATAACTAACCTTAATTCAACTCCTAGGAGTTTAATGGCCTTATGTAACTGATTGTGGTTCATATTTAATTTTCTCTGTGTCTTTTTTCTTCTTTCTTTGTATGCAAAGTATCCTTTTGTACCTTTAAACAATTTACTTCTTTCTATTGTAGCTTTATGGAGTCCTTCTATTCCTGACTGCAGGGGTTAAGGAGTGGCATGAGAACTCCACCATACAAAAAATGAGAATTCATAGATGGTGAACTTTTTGCCTAGTAGAACTCTACAGCCATTCATTCATGTATCCTCTTTACCTATTGTATTAGTCAACTGTCTGTGACTATAGCAAAGAACCTGAGATAATCATCTTACAAAGAGAATAGGTTTGTTTGGCTCACAGTTGTGGAGGTTTCTATCCATGGTCATTTGGCTTCACTGTTTATGGGCTTGTGGCAAGACAACACGTCACAGCAGGGACTGTGTGGTGGAACTGAGCCATTTACATCATGCTGGGGAAGAGAAAAGAAAGGGGCCAGGTCCCACTGTGTCCTTCAAGGGTACCTGGGCAACTTAGCACGCCTGCCTGTTAAAGTGCCCACCACCTCCCCTCCCGTAGAGCCAAATGGGCGACTAAGTAGAACCTGTGTTGTAGATAAGGGATTCTGATTAATTGCTTTATGTCACATCCTAATGAAAAGAAACTGGTAACAAGGGCCAGAGATAAGTGCACTGCAGTCAGCAGTCACATTTTAACATTAGTGGGTGACCATGAGAATTTTAATAAGAAAACAGATGTTCAAAAACTGGCCACGCAGGGTACTGTTAGCAAGGAGGAAGCCCCTGTCCCTTTTCAATGGGCTGTGAAAGTGTTATCAGTATAGCACAATGGGAAAAATATTAAGGTGAAAATGAGTATCGAGGGAAGGTAATTTCGATGAAGGTAGTTGTGGTTGTGAAAGGAGAAAGAGGTAGGAAATATCTCAGACTCAGCTATATTGAAAATTTACCAATGAACTGTTAAAGAGTATAGATTTCTGCTGCTGAGGAAATATAAGATTTGTTCTAATGGAAGCTATTATATAGGTGATGGCCAGGCTTTTCTTTATAAATTGATTGTATAGGATTATGTGATTGAAAGTATCCTCTGAATATCACATAATTCTTTTATATAAGATTGAACATTTTGAGTCTCAAGATAGTTGAAAAATTTTCAAACTCAACTGTAATAATGCATGCAACTTTAGTCTATTTTAGATTCTAAATGTCATTAACTTGAGAAGGATCCAGAGTTTGTAGCTTTTTCTTTCCTTTTAATTTTGTATTTGGTTGAGGAGGTTCTACTTATATTATTATTTCTGCTGCATAGGTGCTGTATTGTTGAACTAATAACTTTTTCATGAGAGTAGCATTCAAAGCACTGTGCATGGTATGTATACCCACACTGCTTTTCAGGACAATTCATGACTCTCTCCAAGAAGCTTGCCATTTTTATTTGTGATATTACTTTAAATCTCAAGAGTATTGGTGTTCTGATTATGTTTATGGCTTATGTGCTAAAAATTTTCATGATTTTGCATCTCCATATTCTAGAATTTTTAATAATTCTGTGAAGAAGAGAGCTGAAGTTTTTTTTTTTCCAGGGTTTTTCACCTTGAGCACTGATTCCACTTCGGGCTAGATAACTCTTTATTGTGGAGGGAATGGACCCACACACTGTGGAATGGTGATTAGCAGCACCTCGATCTCTATGCCTTAGGTTATATTGGCATCTTCCCCGGATGTAACAATCAAAATGTCTTTGCAAATATCCTGGGCAGTGGAGGAGGGGACGAAACTATCATTCTTCACAGATTGGTTTTGAGGGGAAATAAGTAGTTGGTTAGAAGAAAATGAATAAACCTTGTCAGGTACAAACTATGAGCCAACACTACCACAAAGCCAAGAATAGGGTAGCATCTCTACCTTTAGAGGAAACATCTATCTGGACAATTAAATGAAATACTACATGACGGGCTGAAATAGAAATAAAGATGAAGGAGTGGTTACTTCTGCCAAAAAGGGGTCAGGGAAGTACAAGACGGAGAGAAATATTTGACCTGAGTCTGGATGGATGAGTGGGGATTTACTAGAATTGCTTTGCAATAGCTGTCACAGCCAAGAAACATCATGAATAATGGACAGATGACTCTTGTTCCATAGTTATTCATAGCACGCATTTCTGTCTCAAAAATGCCCTGCTTTAAATGATAAATTTTGTAGTTCACTCAAAAGTTCATGGTGAAATGATGTGTTTGAGGTGCAGCAAATCCTGTTATGTTGTTAGAAGGACATTCAGGAGGGTGGCAGGGATGTGGAGGATGGATGGGTAGGTTGGGACTTGTTTAGGAGCATCTTGGAGAGTCTTCTCTGCCATATTATAAGAGTTAAACTCATTCTGGACAACCTAACAGCCAAATAAAAGTTCCCAGGCAAGGGGAGTATGTCCGGAAGAGAGTGGCAGAAAGAACGAACTTTTTGGCCCTTGAGAAGTTCTGGCCTCTTCCATATGGTGTGTGTTTCTTCCAAGTACTTCCTCTCAGAGCAAATAAGTCCCCAGAGGTAATCCTTGGCTAGGTTTTGATTGGTAATATCCAGGTACATAACTGTTCCCAAGTACATTGCTGTCAACTAAATTTCTTTAAAGAATATGTCAAGGAGATTTCCAGTTATTTTATCTTCCTTTCTGACTAATGAATAAATGAGGTTTTGGTCATTTACTGAAATTTAAATGGATAGATATTTTAGTTAAAAAAATGTAATTATCTAATTCAAGTATTGACAAAACATATCCTGCAGATAAAATCCAGTTTTCTGTTTGTTTCTATAAATAAGATTTTATTAGACTACAGCTACAGACCTTCATTTATGTATAGCCTATAGCTATCTTAGCATGACAGGGCAGAGTTGGGTGCTTATGTGACAAATACCATATGGCCTGTGGTGTCTTTCTGGGCCTTTAAAGAAAAGGTTTGCCAATTCCCGATCCAACGGAATTCAGTATCATTTTTTCACCAAATACTTCAAGTAGTTTTTACATCTTTACTCTGGTGAAGGTGGTTTGGGGAATGGACTCCATTATTGCTGGTTTTAGCACATATATTTGTTCCAATTTGGGCTTCTGTTTCAATGTCACAAAAGTCATATTATCTAGGACTGCACCTGTCAGAGGAACGAAGCTCTAGAAGTTGGCTCTCCTGTTGCCAGGAAGTCTTGAATCTGCTCCCCAGATCTCATTGAACTCAGAGGGAGTTGCAGCAGCCGGATGGTCTGGCAGGCTCCCTTGATGTGCAGGGCTGGTACCACCTACCTGGGACAGCTGTCCTGCCTACCTGGGACAGCTGCCTCCTTGGTCTCTAGGTATGTCTGGCAACCTTTTCTTTTTCACTGCTGCAGTCAAGGCCATGACAGGCAAATATGCTCCACAACTTTGGGGTTTTAAAAAAATTAAAATAAAATTGTGCTTAAGAATATCTTTAACTAGAAGATTATCTTTAACAAGAAGAAAACAAAAGTCATGTTTTGCTTGACACAATACATGTATTTCCTCCTCTGAATTCCCAGGCTCCTCCTGTTGCAGCCACGGTGTTTATTTGTTTTTTTTCTCTTTTCAGAATGACACTGTACTCTGATTAGCGTCAGGCTGCGCACTATTGTTTGGGTAGAAACTCGACTTTTAAAGAGAGCCAAGGAGACAACAAGACATTAACCAGGGACATTTTTAATTAGTCAAAATTAGTGCTGTGGCCTCCCCCACCCTTCCCCCAGTCTGGACAGCCTGGCTTTTTGTAGGTTTTGGCTGCTTGCTCTACACTTTTCGATAAAAGGAGATTGGTTACCCGGGAAATGGCTCAGATAAGTGAAGAACGCTTTTTAGCCCTTGGTGGTCCTGGACTTTGCCTCTTGCTCTTCTTTGTGAAGTGTTCCAGTGAGGGTTCTCTTTCATGTTTAAGTTGCTCCTTTAAAGCCCCCAAGTGATTTTATACCCTGTGAAGCCCTCATATCATCTGCTGGCAGTGTTCCCAGAAAGTCCTGCTGCCACTTAAAAATAGCTTCTGTCTTGTGTTCTAGAAAGTTCGCGTTGTTGAGTGCCCACAGTTACCTTTTGGAGCTCAGGGGCTTGTGCCCAGGTGGATGGGGTGTGCAGCCCTGAGACGAAGGATGTGTCCTCAGTCAGCTGAGGAGCCAGCAGGGTGCAGGATCTCTGTGGGCCCCCTGAAAGCAGACACCCCTAAGCCATTGTCCTCCTTGTCTCTTTCCTTCTGCTCAAAAAATTAATAAACCCTAATATTATTATCTTAGAATAGTTTCAGATTTACAGAAAAATTGAGTGGGTGATCCAGAGTCTTTGCATACTTCCCCTAGTCCACAGTTTCCTGTTATTAACATCATTTACATTTAATGAAGAATTGTTGATAGCTTATTATTCACTAAGGTGCTTTACTCCAGTTTTTTAGCTTTTACTCAGCGTCACTTAGGTACTGAATTACATTCAGTCCTGTTTCCCTAGGTTCCTCCTAAGTGGGATACTCTTTCAGACTTTTTTCACTTTTAGTGACTTTGAAGATTTGTAGAGTTTAGTCAGGTATATTGTAGGCTGCCCTCACTGGAATTTCCATTGTGTTTTTCTATGATTAGATTGATGTTATCGGTTTGAAGAGCAGGATCACAGAGATAAGATGTCATTTTTGTTGTGGATGATATGGGTGCATATTATCCAGAGTTAAGAGTGTTGTTATTGATTTTAATCATCTTCTTGGAAATAGCATATTTTAGGTTTTTCCACTAGGCGGTTACTCTTCCCCTTCCCACTGCTCTTAGGAAGGAAGTCCTTGAGCTCAGCCCCCTCTTTTTTTTTTTTTTAAATTATCTTTATTGGTACATTAAATATACACATCATGATTGCACTCCATAATGGGGATTTGTACCAGTATTAGACACAACTTAATTCTCATTTTTTCCCATAGCCCCACCCACCCTACCACCCCCCCATATATATAAAATTTGTTTCCTTACTTTTTTGTTACAATCTCAACATTGTCCCCTTTCACCTTATTTTACATTGAGCA
>PVIR01018099.1:0-33985 GCA_004026965.1 Petromus typicus
AAGATTTTGTTCAAAATTCCAAGTAAATCAGTTAAAAGATGATAGTAAAGGAGACAAGAATGCTGAATGTGATTTTTAATCAACAAATACTTTATCACTTAAATATATTTAATGTTTGCTTTCAAAGTCTGAAACTTGTCCTCCTATTTGATCAAATATCTTCCACAGGGAAATTCCAATTCCTGCTTTATCTCATAGAAGGATAACTTAAGCTTCTAGAAAGTTCAGTCTGGCAAAATTCTCAGTTCTATAAAGGGAATTACAGAGGAGAATCAGCTTTGCATAGCTATGAAGGATAATACATGATACTGAACTCTAGAGTGGCATATTTATACCCAGGGTGAATCAATGTGTTATCAGTGAGTAGGTAGTAAGGGATGTTAACAGTTATTTTGAAAAGGAAATGATAAATTTCTCTTAGTTTTTAAAATGAGTTACATGTCAAATATTCATTTACTCCCTTACCTTCAACTAAAAAAATGATAACAAAGTGAATATAGAAGAAAATCCAAATCACTAAAGCTAAGGGAATGTTAGTAACAGATTACCAAAGAGTCAAGGAAGTTGTAGCTATCACACAGATGGAAATATTTGTAATCAATTAGCATGATGTCTGTGATTGTCATTAAAACAAACCAGTAAATATGATGGGGAATAGAGACAAGGGCATCTATAAGTAAAACCATCATTTTGTAATTTTTAAGAAAGACACATAGTATTTACTGAATAATTTCCTCTACTCTTTTGTTTCTACATCATATTGTTAGGAAGTAATGTCAGTGGAACAAAATTGTAAGGCATCTAAAGAAGAAAACAGACAATGTAGAATATGTACCGTTATTGTAAATGTAAGATAGAAATTAATTATGATTATCAGAACAATAAACAATCAGAGTTAAAAATAAACATGACCCTAAATAATACCTGCATCAAAAGATAAAACTGTAAATGTAACTATTAAATACTGGCAAAGTCATGATAATGACCAGAGGACAGGTTAAGACTTAAAATTTGAACCAACCTGCCCTTAGAGAGGAAAATAATAACTTCAAGATTTTTCTATTATGAAGATGGAAATAAATGAAGTAAGAGTGTAATTAAATAAATGTGAGGAAGAAAATAAAGTGTAACTGAAAATAATAAATAAAGGGAGGCATTAAAAACACTAAACTGCGAATCAGTGGCTTAGAAATGTAAGGTAACTAGGAAGCCACAAAACACAAAGCTGTGCTAAGGATATAATTATATTTAGTCATGGGAAAATTTTAAGGAAAATATTAATTGTCAGAATTGACACAGACAAAGCAGAAAACATTACCTATGAAAGAAACAGAAAATACATTTACAGTCTTTGCTTCCTACCCTCATTCAAAAATGTCAGAATGAACTGGATTTGTAGGTAATTTCCATCAAAGGAGAGAGGAATTTCTTATTACTTAAAATTCTCCAGGATATAGGAAAATATGAGATGTCTCAACCCATTTTATTTGTGAAATAACCATACTAAACAAATAATTAAGATTGAACAGAAGAAAAGTACAGGAAGATCTCGTTAAGGAATGGATGACAACTCTAAGCCAAAATGATGATAAATCAATCTAGGATTATATCAAAAGAATAGTATACTAGCCTGACGTGGAATTTATTCTAGGGATAAAAGTAAATTTAATATAAAGATAGTTATGCTTGATTCTTCTTATCAATATATTGAAAGACAAAATGTATTTAGTAACTGCAGTTAAGTCTACAATTTATTTAAGCTAATATGGATTGGATCAACATCTAATTCTTGTAAAACCTGCAGTTTTACAACCTCAGAGTTTTACTTTGAGGTATCAAAGTAAATAAAGGGAGGCATTAAAAACACTAAACTGCGAATCAGTGGCTTAGAAATGTAAGGTAACTAGGAAGCCACAAAACACAAAGTTGTGCTAAGGATATAATTATATTTAGTCATGGGAAAATTTTAAGGAAAATATTAATTGTCAGAATTAATAAAATATTAATTGTCAGTAATAAGAAATTCCTCTCTCCTTTGATGGAAATTACCTACAAATCCAGTTCATTCTGACATTTTTGAATGAGGGTAGTAAAACTTTGAAGTTTTACTGAAATCAATATGTATGTGCGTTTATCTTTCAAATAAATAGTGTGTTTTAAGACATTTACACTTAAAATGGAAGAGCAAATAGATTTTATCTCCTTCGCTTATACTTGTGATGCTTCAGAAGTCTGTCATATCTCAGCTGAAAAGTGTCTCAGAGCCAATCAGCACTCTCTGCTTTATGAGGCCTCCAGTGGGATTTTAGTTTTCTAACACAGCAGAGTGATTCTTCCATGCATTAGGAGGAATAAGAACACAAGAACAATCATGAACCTGTTGAGTAGAAGAGAAGTGGAGCTGACTTTGGCATAAATATTACAATATGATAATAACTTCCAAGTGAGCCTATGTGGAAAGGGGCCAAGATGTTTAGTATATGATAATGACAGCATTTCCAATGATTATGTACAAAGATGAGTTATCTTAAAAGTCTTGTTTGTCACAAATACTCCTCAGGGATTTGTGAAGATAATATAGTAGCCCCACCACCACCTGGTTGTCCAGAGGGAATACCTGATGATACCTCAAGTAGATGCCTGAATCTAAGGATAATACTGAACCTTATACATTATGTATGTGTTTTTCCCCTACAGCTTTACCACGGTGCACACAAGTCCTTCCACATTTTATACATTGTTGTCTCCTTGCCCCAGTGTTTTGGTATTTTGAGGGCCTTTATTAAAGAAAATAGGAGCTACTAGAACACAGACACTGTAATACTGTAACATCAGGCCTACCACACAAATTAGTTACTGAGTGACCCAGAGGTGAGTTGTGTACAATGGGTGAAGACATTGGACAGAGCAATGATTCATATCCTCGCAGGGCAGTGTAGTATGGCAGGGAATTCTATCACACTACTCAAACTGGGACCTGATTTAAAACTTCTAAATCATTTCTGAAATTTACCATTCATTATCTTTGGATCATGATGGAAGCAGGCAATTGAAAGAGGGAAAGTAAAAACGTGAATAAGAGGAATAACTACACATGATGGTTTTAAGCTATGGGGTATTGCTCTATGCATGAGAGAACCATCTTGGAGAGAAGTCATTGAATCCCTTACCCAAGAACAGGACAAGAGGTAAATAAGAAAGGCTCTGGATGTTTAATATCATTTTACTCCTGTGTGACTGTACTTATGATAATGTTCTGCATCGTGAAAGGAGTTGACCAAGTTAGATTCTTAGAACACTGTAGATTATTGATAATGATAATAACAAATTTCCATCGTCTTTATTCTGGGCGTGGTAGATTAGCTAACCACAGCAGTACCTGTGAAAAAGGTCTTGTACCTATGGAAGGTTCTGGCAGGAGGCCCTTAGGGTGTTGGAGTGGCGACCCGACTTCCGGAAGTAGAAGATCTGTAACTGCAGCAAGTCCTGCTCCGGACAACCAAGTCGCACTGTCTCTCCATGGAACTTGGGGCGAGCTCTCTAGAGAGTCATAAGGGGCAACTGCTCGTTCTTCAGACTCTAACTTGCTTTTCTTGCTTTGCAGGGACCTGATGCCAAGGACCCTGGAGGGGCAGATCACCATGGAGAAGACGCCCAGCTACTTCGTCACGCGGGAGGCGCCTGCGCGCATCTCTGCCATGTCCAAGGACACCAAGCTCATCGTGGTGGTGCGGGACCCGGTGACCAGGGCCATCTCGGACTACACGCAGACGCTCTCCAAGCGGCCCGACATTCCCACCTTCGAGAGCCTGACGTTCAGAAACAGGAGCACGGGCCTGATCGACACGTCCTGGAGCGCCATCCAGATCGGCATCTATGCCAAGCACCTGGAGCACTGGCTGCGCCACTTCCCAGTGGGCCAGATGCTCTTCGTGAGCGGCGAGCGGCTCATCAGCGACCCGGCGGGCGAGCTGGGCCGCGTGCAGGACTTTCTGGGCCTCAAACGCATCATCACCGACAAGCACTTCTACTTCAACAAGACCAAGGGCTTTCCGTGCCTGAAGAAGGCCGAGGGCAGCAGCAAGCCCCACTGCCTGGGCAAAACCAAGGGCAGGACCCACCCCGAGATAGACCGTGAGGTGGTGCAGAGGCTGCGCGAGTTCTACCGGCCCTTCAACCTCAAGTTCTACCAGATGACCGGGCACGACTTTGGCTGGGATGGATGACACAATATAATTTAAAAAGAAAAAAAAATCAAAATATAATATATTTTTTTACCAATCGGTAGAGAAAAAGCAGTTTAATATTTGTACTGCAAAGACTCGTTTCAGTATTTTTCAATGAATGTCCTTACCTCCACCTCATCTTGACATAGAACTGATGGCAAGCATTTGGGTAAACAGAAAAGGAAAACGTCTCTACTCTAAACAATTGCAATTTTGTTTTATTTTATGTTCTATATACCCAGGCATAAAGTATCGACATCAGCTTCCATTAAAATTTTTAATAAAATCTTGAGGGCAAACGTTTCTAAAAAAAAAAAAAAAAAATCCTGATAAAATCAACATCTGTCTTTGTTTTTCCTTTTCTCCTGTTCCACTTTTTCATACATCATTTCCCAACTAGTAATGCTGTATGTGTGCACACCTCTCCACAGTCTTCATACTGTGTCAAAAACATGTTTGGTTCTTATATGGTGTAGAAGTATAATACTACTTGTAGAAACTACTATCCCCATTTTACAGATAAGGAAAACAGACTCAGGGAGATTAAATGACTCATCTTCAGGCCCAGTGGTGTGTCTTGACAAAGCCACATCTTCCACTTGTGTCTACTTCATGTCTTTTTCTAAGGTACAGTGAGAAATAAAGCAATTGTATCTTCACTTTCTAGTTCAGGATAATCTGAAAAGAAACAGAAGGTTTTGTCTTTCACTTGCTTTCTGAGTTCTGTACCAGCCTTGTGGCATCATTTCACTACATAATTGTGATTAGGAAACCACTAAGACCTGCACAAAGGTCTTGGATGATTAAAGTCCTCAGAAATATGGAGATTTCATTGACTGATCTTTGAATATGAGACTTTATTGAATCCTTCTATCTGGGACAAGATGGACAGTCATGCTAAGAACAGGGTAAGAAGTGGTAGGAGTGTTACTTACCTATTCTCTGATTTGTCTTTTTTAAAATAAAAGCAAACCCACTTCAGTTAGTTCTTAAGAATGGAACTTATATTTCTTAACCTTGTTTTGAAAAAAGAAAATCTACTTTTTTTTTGTAGCAACTCAGATCTAACCTAATAGCTGGTACTTTAAAACTACCAATGGACAACTCATTTGCAGCACCCTTATTTTCTCATGGGTGGAGGATTGTCACTTTGTCACTTTATTTTTCCAATTTCTTATTCACACCATTTGTAATTTAATGATTATTAATATTTTCAAAATAGTCAAAGAAATGCAGTTGTGGATAAAATGTTGACCTTTTCTCCTGTCTCTTCCTGCCCATCCCCCATTTAAATCAAGTAAATAAATCAGTAGTTTGTTATGAGTATTCCTTTGCTCTCTGAGTGGGTATTAAGAAGATTAGCATTAATGGGAATTAAATTGGTCGAGAGAGAAGCACATATGCATGAAATATATAAAATGTTTATAATTAGTCTGTTACCAACATTTTATTACAGGTTTAAACACAAGAACAAAAATGTCTCTTACTTTATGGAAATTTTCCTTATCTGCCAGAATTTAAAGGGCCAGGCACTGTAGTATACTAAACTAGTAGTCTATTTCTTCTCCAATGTTGTCAAAATAAATTAAAGTTGCTTTAAAAATGTACACTAAGGGGCCGGGGATTTAGCTCAGTGGTTCTGGTACCTGTCTTGCAAGCGCAAGGGCCGGGGTTCAATTCCCTGGTAACCACATACAATACTGGGAGTGAAGACTCACGCCCAGCAGCAACCAGTACCACACACCACAGTGCCGGGCATGGTGGCTCATGCCCGTAATCCCAGCACTCGGGAGGCAGAGGCAGGAGGATTGCTGTGATATGAGTTTGAGGCTGAGCTCAAGGCCAGCCTGAACTACAAAGCGAGACCCTGTCTCAAAAAATAAATAAATAAATAAATAAATAAATAAATAAATAAAAATAAAAATGTACACTAAGTACTATCATACATTTATCATAGTCACCACACCCAGGATGTAAATATTTCCTGAGAATTCTAGCACAGGATTAAAGTGAAGAAAAAAAATATTCTACATTTTTAGATATTTCTGACCTAGCTCCAAACCTTTGGGTTTGTTCATGTCCCATTTCTGGGAGTTAAGTCAACACCAAAGCTTTTTTCTAGTTGATCTCCTTCACTTTTGTGCCCTCAGTTTTCCAGTATCACTTCCGGTTTCTACTTCCGTTCTACTTGAATGGTCGCCAGCAGACATGGGATGTTCTCTGCAGTCTTCTCATCTTTTCTCCTAATTCATTTTGTGTTTCTGAATCTGTTGGAAGTACTCATTTGCTTGGCATTCCGCAGCACTGGTTTTCACACACACACAAATATTGCATCTAACTGTTGCATTCATTAATGTTCCTTTTATGTGGAAGAACAAAATTTTGTTTTAAAAGAACAAAATTAAGGGAAAAGAGTCTCTTCTCACACATAGATATCTGTATTCATTTTGTTTTAAAAAATTGAATGATCACAGAACACTCCAGGAAACTTTCAATATTCTAAGATTTTCAAAACACGTTTGAAGTTAAAAATTGCAACAAAACGTATAAAGAACCACAGTTGATATCCTCAAAATTTCATCCAGAACAGGAAGATTTAGTTTCTGCCAACACCGTACTACTCACTTGTGCTGTGCATAGAGTCGACTTCACTTTATTTGTCCATTTAACCACAGCAAACAATAGGCTTTGATCATGAATGAAACATCAGCACCATCTTTCCTCCCAGCTCTCCCTTCCAAAGCCATCCCTGTCAACCCCCTTCGCTCTTCTTAGAAGTAGAAGATCACTTTCACAAAAGAGTTCCCAGAAATGAGTTATGGTTTCATGCTCAGCAGTTTGCTTCCAGGACCACACTACAGTGCATATATTCTCCAGATAACCTAGTCACTTTTAAGGCAAATTATTTTTATTTCAATGACTGGATAGTAATAAGCTTTTAGATAAAGGATATTTGTATCCTAGGAAGTTTCATCCCACTCTAATTTTCTTATTTTCACAGGACCTTCAAATATAAAATAAACCTGCATGGTAATTTGGATCAAATCTCTGTCACTTGCAACTCAGGCTCTAATACATAGATAAGCCTATACATTCTTTTTTTTTTTTTTTTTTTTAGGTTTTTTGAGACAGGGTCTCGCTTTTGTGGTTTAGGCTGGCCCTGAGCTCAGCCTCAAACTCACATCACAATCCTCCTGCCTCTGCCTCCCGAGTGCTGGGATTACAGGCATGAACCACCACGCCCGGCACTGTGGTATGTGGTACTGGTTGCTGCTGGGTGTGGGTCTCCATACCCAGTATTGTTATGTGGTTACCGGGGAATCGAACCCGGGCCCTTGCGCTCGCAAGACAGGCGCTGGAACCACTGAGCTAACTCCCCGGCCTAAGCCTATAAATTCTTAACTCTTGATTTTGCAGTTGAAAATGGAATACACTTTTCCTTTAGAGATGCTTTGGTGCTTTCATCATGCTCTGCCAGCAGATAGCTACCCAATCCCTGTCATCCATGAAGCTATCCTGAACGCAATCTGTGAATATATAGCTGGGTCTTTAAAACAGAACTCTGTATTCACGTAGCAGATTGGCCTTTCAAGTGCATCTGCACAAGCCAACAGCGTCTCACCACTCCCATGAATGACACTTGGCTGATGTGGAGACTAAGGTTGAAGATCATGCATTTTAAAAAAGACTGCACCCAAGACCTAATGGCCGAAGGCATTCTCTTTGTTGTCTCAAGGCTTAAGAGTAGAATGCTACTGGCAACTCAAGGTGGAGTTTAGGATGATCAGGACATCCTGTAATATGCATACAAATATCTATGAATAAGAACTATCTCAATGGAAACGGCAGTCTTGTTAAGCTTCCTAGCTTAACGTCCAGTAAATCAGTCCCACAGCTAGGAGTGTGTGTGTGGGGGAAGCAGATCTAACAGCCAGATTCTAATCGATACTCGACTGGTAAGTGTTTTCAGCCACTGAAATCACAGAAGAGAGGGACACGTAAAGTGATCCTTTGCCATGTGGAGCATCCAGTGAAATTGAACTGGTTTTTACAATGGAGATACAAGGCAGCTAGTTGCAAAGGGATATGTGCATTTCTGGGAAGCTGAACCAGTCATCCTTCAGTGGAAAAATAACATTCCAACACAATATTTCTAAAGCCTCACTGTTTAAGTTTCTATTTGCTTCTACAACAGTGCTTTGACAATAGTTTTTGTCACTCCTAAAATCCATAGAGCTGAGAGAGAAGTATGTATCTCTACTGTGTTAAATGAACTAATTCAAGTGGGTGTGCTGTGGTTACAGACATCTTTAGATGGTGAAGAGACGGTAAAGGAAAACAAATTTCTGTATCATGTATCCTAGAAGCCCATAATTTTGTGCATCATTTCTGGAGAATTAAGAAAGATAAGAAGTTATGGCTCCTGCACATGGGGAAATTGTTTCTGAAATTCGGTCCAACATAAATCTCAATGTAGAAGTAAAATTGAATCCTCTAATTATTGAAGAGTGGGACTTCAAAATCCCAAACCCCAAGCTTATTGGAAAACTATTAGTGTTATTTGTAGTCTGTGGCCCATGAAATATCATTAAATAGAAACAGATTTCCATTCAAAGGCCCAATTACATAGAAGAAGAATTTGAATATAAGAATTATAAGCCTGTTTGTTGCATAATGGAATTTTGGAATGACAGGTCTTCCCTTAAAGGCTTGAAAAAGGATGAACTTGGGAAATTATGAGGCAGCACAACATTATATACAAAGTAATAAAATAATGGATTTTAGCTATGCCAGGAGGAAATAAAACTGAACATAGAAATTGCATCTAATATATAGATCCATTGTGGGATATTAGGAAATTTCAGCATGTTTCAGTCTATAACTTGGATTTTTTTCTGTTCTGTTTCCAACTTTCTATGGTGCTCTTTTAATAACTATATGCTCAACAACTCATTCCTTGTTTCACTGTCAAAATAAAAAGCCACAATAAATAGGAAGCACACATTCTGTTGTGAGTCCTTTTTACCCTCAAATGTCTGGGTAGGATATTGAAGTGCATTTGAAGGGACAGATATGTTAATATCTGCTCCATATTTCTGCTGGATGGCATAGGATGAGTCTAGATCTCTATCATGGTGCTAACTGGTTATTCCTAAGGGTTTCACATTGGGAAACAGTGCTATGTAGACCACTGCCTCTCTCAAATGTACTTCACAGTAAACCTCGGATGTGCACCATCCCCAGAGTCTTACATTTATTGCAGATGAAGTGATGGTTTTGTCTCCTATTTCCTAATTCCATGCTTCCCTTACTTTCTGGTGACCACTCTCATCCCATTCTGCTGACAATGACCATCAACCAGTCTCTGCTGACACATGTTCTTCCCTCTTTTCGAATGCACCAGGCCCTTTCACTTTCTGTACAGATTCCTGAGGGGAAAACTCCACAGTCCACCTTGAGCAGCCACTTTAGTATCGGCTGTGGGGAAAGCAGTCTGGGTATCTGATGTCAATACCTAAGGAGGTAAAGGTCAAATAGACATATATTCCCCAAGAGTATTTTCATCAGGGAAAAAGGTCCCAAAGGAAGAGAGATAAATCAGAATGTGAAACTCAGAGGCATGGTTCAGGCAGGAGGTGAGCTTGCTGCAAGAAAGGCACCTACCTGGTCTCCAGTGCCTTTTTCTAGTGTTGCTGACCCTAGGGGCCAAGGGCAAAAACTTGGCACTCTGCTTCTGAGAAGTCATCTGCCTCTGGTCTGGCCAGGGGCATTGTTCTCCCACCTGTTTTCCCAGAAAGCCTTATCAAAGCTCAGATTTCTTTATTTCAAGCCCACAACAGCTGGTTAACCAGAGAACTGTAGGAAGCAAGGAAACTTTATAGTCATTTCACTGTAATTTCTCAGAAGGAGCAAGGATCTTAAGTACCATCAACTGATACGTTTATAATCAAATCCTTCTTGTCTTAAACTGTTTGATCTTAAATCTGACTCCCAAATCAGTTGTTCTAAGTCCAAGTAAATACTATAAATAGTGATACCTGCTTTTTATTTAACATGGTTCAAATCATATTTGCTTTCTTCCTACTTCACAGTTGAATTACTTTTCATTTTATTTCTTCCTAGATCACTCGTTATAACTCTTTTCCATTTCTGACAAACTCAACGTGTATCTTCCAGCTGAATTACTTACAAAAGTCTTTTAATCATCTACCTTTTTAAAAATTGATTTTATTGGTACATTTCAAGGATACATTATTTTCATATTCATCACTGAGAATTTGTGTGTGCATTTTACTTCTCTTCTGAGTCAACTTTTATCTTTCATTATTTTTCTATATCAAAAACCTTTTATCAAAGTTTTTTTTTTTGCATTCTTCCTTTCTTTTCAACAAGATTTCTAATTGCTATTTTTCTTTTCTTGAAACCATCTGGCTCCCAAATCATACTTTATTTCTCATTTTGAACTAAGTAATCTTTATCCTACCTTTCCAGATTGGACCTTTCCATTTTAGGAAAGTTCTCTGTAGAGAAAGTGCCTTTCCCACTAGCCTTCAACCATGTGGAATTCAAAACTTTCTGGTGAATGTAGCTTTCTTACCCCCTGTGCCACAGTGAAATGAAAAAATACCAAAGAGCATTGGCTTCCAACTGTACAGATCATGTAGTGAACATATCTGGCTCTTCTTGAATCTATACATAAATAGTCAACTCTTTCCCAGACTCTTTGGCTCCTGCTATTGGATAAGGCCATTAATAATAATAAAAAAGCTTAGTATCAACAGGATGATAGATTTTATTAGCCAAAGCCATATATAATGAATATGTACAAAAATTGGAAGCAGATCTGTTTTGACCAGCTTTGCCCTAACTCAGGTTACAAATTTCGTGCATGGTAGCAGTGCCTACAGTCTTAGTTTCTCCTCACTCCTTTTATGTCTCCCCAAGCTAATCTGTTTCTCTATTTCCATTTATTCATACATTGTCTTAATTATTTAATTGACACTTATTCCAATGTCTCCAGCCTGATCTTCAGCACAGCTACTGTTGATGCAAACTGATTTTTTGTAAGTACCTAAGTGTGCCTGTTCCTCATCCACCCAAGTAGATTGCCTCCATTTTTCAAGTGCACCTTCAGTCAAGGGATATAGATACGCTGGTGAGTAACAGGATTATATATTTATTAGGCTGACATGACACTTCACACTTGTATCTGCCTTGAAAGAGGAAACCACAGCTTATCTAATACATCATTTTTATTCCGCCTCCTTTTTGTTTTTCCAGATGAACCAGAGCTTTCTGTGTCTTAATGAGGCTGAAACCCTATGGTACATAGATAATGCCGGCCAGTAGTTTCAATGTAGCCACAAGTGGTGAAGTCTTGCTTCCAAAGCTCAATACCACTGAACCTCAAATTTTTCATTCTCTAAGAAATAACAATGAAAATCAGCCGTACCATCAGCTCTTTCCCTGCAACAAGTCTGGAAACATTTACGAGGAGGACTGTCAGTAATCATTATTTGTCTTCTGTCTCCTGAAGATGATTATCATTAAGTCAGTCACTCTATTTCTCATAGGAAACCATAACCAAAGTTTGCTTTCTTTAATAAGGATGATTGCTAGCTGGCCACCAAACCTTTCCTCTCTCTATGAAGTGATCGCTTTGTCAGTGTGGGAGGAGTAGCCACTGCCTTCACACTTTTGCTTCTTCTTACTTTCCCTGAAGTCCTGACATAATCCTTTTTCCTGAACTTTAAGGCCATATATTTCTGATTTCTGAAATAGTTCTGTTTAAAAAAAAAATGATGCCCTCAATAACAGTTGCTAACTTGGAGCCATCTTACTCCATTCATTTTTGGCCATTTAATTTACAGACTACCCCTTTCTCAAATAGTAAAATACAGCTATAAAGGGACTTTCATTCTTGTGTTAACCATTAGTTCCTGTGTTGCTTAGATCTGGTCCAGGCAGGCTGTGTTTCACTGTTGATGTGGGCTATTTTCTCTGAATTTTTACGGTCTGGTTTTTCTGCCTCCTGCACAATTCTGTGTGTTTGTAAAAGAAAGTGGAGAGAACCATATCTTGTCTCCTTCAGTATGACAGCTCACCATCTCTAGCCATTAGAAAAGGGAACAGTGCCATATAAATGCCTCCTCAGTCTAGGGTTTGTCTGAAGGCTATCATTGAGCTACCAGAAAAGCTGATGTCTACTACTTTGTGACCTTGCCTCTGTGGGCCTGTTAAACCGAGTCCACTTTCAGTTGTTGGAATTTACTGAGAGTCTGATAATGTCTCTTCTGTATTACTATCTAGTAAAAGACCCTGTTATAGATATATATACCATGACTATTTCAAGAATAATGTTGTCATCCAAACACAAGCCCTGTACTCCCCAAGTTTCTATTCCCATACTTTGGAAATACTGCTGTGTTTCATGTTTCTAAGAGTTTGATTTCTCTAGTTCTTCACATCAGCAGATTCCTGCAAGAATTGTCCTTTTAATGGTCTTTTTTTTAATGTAGCATGATTGTTTCCTAAGATTCGCCTACATTAAAATACACACACAAATCTATACACACATACTTTACTCATTCATTACATCGTTGAACATTGGATTTATTTCAACATTTCCATCCTTTGGTGGAGTAATGGTGAATAATGCTGTAGGAACATGGTATACAGTTAACTGCTGACTCTGTTTTCAGTTCTTCTGGATCCACAGCTAGGAGTGGAATTTGCTGGATCATATGGTAACTACATGTTCAACTTTATAAGGAGCAGCCAACTTGTTTTCCATAGAAATCATTACGTGTCATCTTCCCCCAAGATTATGAGTTGCAATTTTTTGCCTCATTATCAACCTTTCTCACTCCCTGGTTTTGATTATGCAATAGCTGTCCTAGGAGACTGTTAAAAAAAAAAAAAAAAGAATCCCTTTGCTCTGTTTATTGTTTGTAACTTGAAGGTTTTGTTCCTTTTTCCCTTTTAGTGAACTTGCTTCTCATTCTTCCTGTCCTCTGCTATCCTCACTCTGCCTTCATCCTTTGGAGTAATTCAGTTTCTCACTTTTTCTTTGTACAGCAGGAAGCAGCTACCCCTGTACCTTTCTACTTTAGACTTTCCATGCTTTGGAAATCCTCCTGAAGACTTAAGGAGCGTTCTCCTAGTTGATTTCTGAAATGTTCAGCTTTTTCTCTGGGTTGTTGATGCTGACGAATTCATACTGTTTTGCTCATCATCAGAGAAAGCACATGTCCAAAGTGCCCACATTCATTTGTCTCTGAGTATTTTTCCCCAGCCTTCAGTAGACCACATTCAATCTTGTGTTGCCTGGAGGTTTTGCCAAGTCCCTACTTGCCATGTTTTGGATACTTTCTGAGACTCTGGACTGTTTAACTGGTCTATATCTTGACTTCCAACCAAAACCACACACAATTTTTTAAAAAATCTGTATCTTTCAAGCTACCTCCCTTTATACAATATAACTATTGACAAACTCCAAGATAGTTTTCTAAATTCATCATCATCATGACAACCCAGTGACTCTTTACTTAATTATGCTTTTTCCCTTATCTGGAAGAGGTAAGTAGTATTGAACTTGAGTCTACTGAGGAAGATCATGGTGAATGAAAACACATCCACCCATCATTCTTTGTTTTCAGTTCCTCAAAGTGTCCCTGTAAACAATAGAATCTCCCAGAATTCTTGCTGCAATGAAGGTTAAATAAATGGCACCAGCAACAAATTCAGGACCGCCTCAGGGGTTAGAGACCAATCATGCTCTTTAACGAGGCCATGAAAGGCAGCCACACAAGCTGAGGACCCATGAGTCTTGATATTCTGCATTGATATGGTGGTTCTCCTTGATCCATAGAAGAGATATTCCAAGAGCCCCAGTGTATACCTGAAACCATGAATGGTAATAAACCCTACATATATTAGAGTTTACCATATGTATAATGTATATATATATAATATATATATATGATAGCACAATTCTAAATAAAGCACAATAAGACATTAACTGAAATAACTAGCAATACCACAGAACAATTATAATTGTACTTTCACATTTTTCATTTAAAAAGAGAATTTTGTAGTTTCTCTCTGGTATATTCAAACTGACAGCCCTTTGGAGTCAATATTAAATGAAATAAGGGTGATACAAATGTATGTGCCCTGATACAATGATAAACTAGATGAGGACTAGTGCTAAGCATGGATACACTGGATGAGTGGATGATTTGCCTTCTGTCCAGGACAGAGTGGGATAGAGGGAGCTTTTGTGACACTGTTCAAATTGGCATGCAATTTAAAACTTATAAATCATTCATTTATGAATCTTCCCATTTAATATTACCAGTCTGTAGCTAGCCACAAGTAATCAAAACTTCAGAAAGCAGGTGCACATGGGAAAAAGTTTAAGAGTGCTGTCATACACCTCCTTTTGCTTTCCTGTAACTCAGCTCCCAATCTCACAATTGTGGCTAGTATCAGAGTGGTGTCTGCTCTCTACAAGGGTGGATTTTAGCTTTTCCAATCTCTCCACTGCCTTACTTGGAGAAGGGGGCACGTCGAAACCCAACTCTCTGTCCAGACATGTGATATCTACAGCCAAGCCTCTCCTTCACTCTGATCTGTCAAGACATTCAAAAGACGGGACAGTGGTCCTTCTTTTTGAGTCCGCCTACAATGATCTGCTTCTGTGGCTGTACTGATCTTCTTGTCTTTGTGGGCTTCTCTCTGGTCTCTTTCACAATCAAGGAAATCTTAGTATAAAGAAATTGTCCTAATGTCTGTGTTCCACTTTTTTCTTTTATGTATTTTTGACTGATCTTTTTTTCTTTGAATTTAAAGATACTGGTTGTAAGAATTAGAAGGGTAATGTTTTCACCTTTGGCTCTTATCAATGTAATTTCTAGTCTTGGGTGGTCTCCCTTCCCCTTTAGGGTTTTCTTGAAGAAGTCTTCTGTCCATTTGGGGTGTAGCAATACAACAGAACAATTGCAGCAGTATGTTATAATAAAAGTTCTGCAAAGGTCCAGGAGGTCCTTGTCTCCTTCAATCGATTGTACTATTGGCTCACTACTCACTGGAAAGCACAGAGAGCTCCGTATTCCAGTTCTCCATTGGTACAAGTCCCTTCTGGGCTCTTTGTCCTAGACATTTGTATTTTGCAGTCTTTTATGAAATAAACAGCTAAGATTTTCTGAGCCCCAAGCTCCATGTGTCTTGGAGAAGTTATATTTGTCACAGAAACAGTGCTAATTTCTTCTCTCTTCATTTCCTTCTTGATAAGCACATCCTAAATTCCCTTCTCCTGTAACTCCTCAATTATAGTCCCCACCTCCTCTTTCTCATCCATATCAGTTGCACCTGACTGATCACTGTAACTAGATCTGTGTGAGAAATAAGCCATCTCACTGGGAGAGCATTCTGCCTGCTTTATTTGGAAGTAATGGTAACACTGCACTTTAAATTTTAGCTTGTACTGGCTGATAAAATAGGTCAGCATAGGCCCAAACCTCTGGTGACAATGGAAGCTAGACATGTCAATAAAACTTTAAAATCTCCTGGGGCGACCCTTGGGCCCTTCCAACTTTACATTTAAATTTTTATTACCAAATAATCAGTGTAGATTATTATAAAATCATGTGGGATTATTGGCTTGAATTCTGCATTGTCGATTTCTAGCTGCATGATCTTGCCCTCAGTTTCTGAAGTGTAAAGAAGAAGGACCAATTGCACCCAAAATATAGAATTGTAATGAGGATTAAATTACAAGGTGAAGTGTTTGTATCAATGTCTGACCCAGAGAAAGTAGAATATGGTTTCCATTTTCACAATAGCTATTTAATTTATTTACATTAGTTCATCTTTTTGATAATAGAAAATAAATGTGTTTATGTGCATGTATATTTTTATTTTCCTATGCTCTTTCACACCTCTTATCACACAGATTACATAATTTGGATTAATTGCATTACACATTAAGATTATTTTGCTTTGAAATAAGGTTACTCAAATACACAGGTTGAGTTCTCAATGCCTAAAGCTCTGGTTTTGTTGTTGCATAGTTTATGTGCCTCCATTCTGCAAAAAAAGGTCATGGGTAATTTTCTTGTTGCATGCCACCCAGCAGAAAGCTTCACCCAGGGCTGCTTGGTGGAGGGCTTCACTGGTCTCTCCACTGCAGAGCTGTGAGAATATGAAGGGACCAGAGCCTAACAGCCTCAGAACATACATGCTATTTTACTCATGACCAACACAGTCTCCTACATTACATACATTCTTGGAGGTTCTTAGATTCTATAGTGGCTTGTTGACGAGTAGATTAAATATTTTCCCTACTAGCTATAAAGAAGTATAAATGCAAAGCCCACTGAACTAATGGCCTGCCAAATTCTAAAGAACTAGACACATTTCAATTACACAACATGTTAGGATTTGTACGAGTCTTTTGTAAGTACAGACTGGACCCCTTAAAGTGAATGTTTCCATTTTCAACACTAAATATTCTTAATAACACAGAAGTTCAATGAAACCTTTTCAATATCTTTGTACTATAGAAGGACACTTTATTAAAACTTATTTTTTATGAGCACAGTGCATTCCACTACTGCAATCCCTTAATGGAGATACAATCCCATTTTGCGTGTTCTTGTTTAAGGAGGAAGAAAGATGGTGAAACCGCAATAGAAAATGCCACTTCAGTGGATAAAGTGCTTTTTTAAAGGGAAACCCTAAGTAGAGCTGATTCATCTACTAGCATGATGTTGTTTAACCTTAACAACTATGGAAACTGGGTTAAACAAGCTGAGATGCACAGTTTATTGGAATGTTTCAAGGCCATGGATTTAATATATGCTTACCGTTGCAAAATTTTAAGGTGAAGAAGTTAATCTTTAACAGCAATACCACAAGATAAAAATATTTACCATGAAATAGGAATTATATGCCATGAAATAAAACTTGGCAAAGCCTCTGGCTTTATAGACTGGAACTACTGGTATTTTGTGTAGCAATCAAGTTGATTAAACAGTTTTAGTGTCCCTGTTTTGTCTTAAATTCAAAGCCTTAATTTTTAAAAGATAAATATGGGTTTCCTTGGGCTTTTTGTTAATATATTAAGATTCATAATAAACAAGTAAATTAATAATTTCCCTTGATGATTGGGTTCAGTTAATCCAATAGTCCCTTTGTATTTATTTCCTTCCTACTCTAGTTGAAAGAGAACCACTTGTGGCGGTGGTTGTTAATTCAATATCTGCTTCCTCATGTTTGTGGAAGTAGAAATTATATTTTATTATGCTACATTAAAGAGGCACTCTAGGTTTGAACCTCCAGGTTCCAGGGCCCTGTTTGGATGATTATTAATATTTAAAACAATCCTCCCAAACTCTTTAAAAATGTTTTTCCTATATCTGAGTCATCAAAAAGGAAAGATTTATGTGCCTCAAGTCTTGGAAATATTTTTAAGATACTAAGTTTTCCTGACTTGAAAGAATTCATCAGTCCCTTATTCAGTGAAAATATTTTGTCTTCTGTTTTGTACCCCATGTTCTTGATTATTTCTTACAGAAGCTGCTAAGGTCTTTTTGTTCAAAACATTTCCCCGAACATTTTGTCAATTCGGCAACACTTTTTCTACTCTGGTAATTTAAAGTTGGAAATTGATGCATTAAAAGCAGATTTACTCTAATAAAACAAAAATTATATACAATAAAATGAATTACATTTTCAAGCTTAAATTCCCATTTAAAATGTATTTATTAAATCACTACGCCAGATTTTCTACCTCTTATTATACGACTTTATGTATAAATTTACGATGTTAAAAGTTGAAAGTGTAGGGATGGGGATATAGCTCAGTGGTTCCGGTGCCTGTCTTGCAAGTGCAAGGACCTGGGTTCAATCCCGGTAACCACTTAACAATACTGGGCGTGGAGACTCAATCCAGCAGCAATCAGTATCACATACTACAGTGCTGGGCGTGGTGGCTCATGCCTGTAATCCCAGCACTCGGGAGGCAGAGGCAGGAGGATTGCTGTGATGTGAGTTTGAGGTTGAACTCAGGGCCAGCCTGAACCACAAAGTGAGACCCTGTCTCAAAAAACCTTAAAAAAAAAAAAAGTTGAAAGTGTATAAAACTTTTATCTTCTCACAATATTTTATGTTGAATATTTTCTGGGCTGCATTATTTCTGTTTAAAAAATAAACTTTATATTTTCTTTAATAAATTGGATTAATTTCATATAATATATGGGTAGTTACTCACTAATACTTATTTATAGAAAGCTATGCTCCAAGATCACAGTATTACAGCTGAGGCAAATATTATTTTTCTAATATTTCATTATTTAAAGTGAAAATAATCAAAATGTAAACTTGGATATATTCTTTTATTTCTTGAAGAAATACTTTTCTTTTAGCCCAAAAATAAATAAAGAAAACAGTTTTTTCATGAAGCAAAAATACACATTAGTTTTTAAATTATTCTTTCAGATTTTTACTGTCTTTTTATAACAGTTTTCTGACTGCATGATCAAATGTATTATGTATGCTATGCTCCTAAGACACATAGTCTCCTAAAACATAAGAGATGTAAATATTCACAAAACTATCACCATAATCAAGATAGTGAATATATGTCTTCATTGCAAAAAGTGTTCTATTTGGTCTTCTACGTCTCTCATTTTCTTCTACATATTTTGAGATTCTGTTAAGCACGTTAATTAATCCAAAGTCTGGAGAAAATAGAGAAGGAAGGAGAAAAGAATAGATGTCCCCAATAGGTAGCATTTAGGATTGCTATGCTTCTTTGATGAATTTATCCTTTTGTCTCTGTGATCTTTATCCCTAAAAATATTTGTCCCAAAATCTATTTGGGTAGTATTACAGCCATTTGGGTTTATTTTGATTAGCTTGACGAAGTCTTTCTGATATTAGCATGGTTAAATCTTTTGTCTTTTTGCTTTTAATTCATTTATATTGCCATTGCCATAATTTTTGTAGATATATATTGTTGAGTTTAGCCTTTTCTTTTTTTAATACAATCTGTATTTTAACTGAAGTATACAGGTCATTTACCCTTGGTATGAGTATTGATACAGTCAGAATTACATTTTTTACTTAATATATTTTTTAACCTCTTTGGAGCATCTGTTCTTTTCCCTTTCTTTTTCTATTTTCTCCTTACTTTGAATTAATTAGCTATGTTAAGTATTTCAATTTTATCTCCTCTGGTGGTGACTGGAAGAGGATATCAAACTTTGTTCTTGGGCAGTAGTGAGGATATTCTGAGAAAAATAAAAATGTGACAGTGCCTGGGACCTGGTTTCATGACAAAAGGAAGACTTCCACTTACCGATAAGCACTAAACTCAAGCCATCACCCCTTCCCATGTCTGATCTGACATGTCTTTGTCCATCTCTTCATTGTTCCACTTTTATTTGTTCCTGGACAACTCTGACTCTGTGATAATTCTTTATAATTTAAAGAATATAAATCTAGGAATTTTTTTAACATCTTGGAGTACTCTCATTTTAAAAAATTTTTATTAGTGTATGTTTACAGTACATGACAGTTCCATTCCTTATGAGGAGTTGGTGCATGTACCTAACATGTCTTGTTTTCATTCCTTTCCCTATTACCTCTCCTTCCCACATCCTTTGGTCCTTCACCCATTTTGAAGAGATCTAGCTCCCTATATCCTCTTACCTTGGTAAAAATTAGATTTAGGAGTCTTGATTACTTGGGTACCTATTTCTTAGGGCTATCTTAACAGAATGCTACACATGAGCTTACTCATTATAGAAATGTACTATCTGGTGGCTCTCGAGGCCAAAAATCAGAAAGCAAAATGTGGGCAAGATTGGTTCTCACTGGAAACTCTGAGAGAGAATCTGTCCTACATCCCTGTGGCAGTTTCTGGTAGTCACCAGAATTCCCAGCATTTCTTGCCCCGGAGCTACTCACTCCAGGTTCTGTCTCTGCCCTGTATAGCTATCTTCCCTGTGTGTGTTTATTCTCTCATCTGTAAGTTCCACTAGTGTGGGAGCCAAGCAGGCTGGAGAAAAGTCATTGGTTTAGGGAATATGTTAATATAACATTACTGTAACTTGATTTCATCTGCAAGGAGTATATTTCAAATATATTCACATAAACATGTACCAAGTTGTAGGATTTCCACATATCTGCATAACAGACACAATTCAATCCATAGCAGTGTGAAAGCACAAGAAATAAAAATATATTGAGTTATACTGAACTGACAGTAGATTATTTATCTTACCTCAGTTTTATGTTTGTGCTATTTATATGGAACAAATTTCTACATATTTATTATTTCACAATTTCTAAAGATCAAAAACCCAGGCACAGTTTAGCTGGGTCTTCTCATTGAGGTCTCTCAGATATAACTAGTCAGGGTACGTTTTTATCAGGAGGTTTGCCTGAAGAAGAGTCTATACTTTTAAGCTCACTCAAGTTCATGCCAGAATTCACCTCTTTGAGGTTTTCATGCAGAGGATCCATTTTTTTCTGCCTATGAACTGGAACCTACCTTAATTTCTAGAAGCTGGTCTTTACAACTAGAAACTCCATACATTCCTAGAAGCCACATATATATTTTCACCACGTGGATTTCCTTAAAGTACCTGCTTGCTTCATTGAGCCAGCAAGGTGAAATCTTCTATTTGTAACACATTCTTGGTCATTATGTAATATGACCTTTGCCATGTCCTGTTGGTTAGAAGAAAGTCTTGTCCACACTCCAGAGGAAGAGATTACACAGAGGCATATATACCAGAGGAGGGACTCAGGGGGGCCCGGCTTAGTGTCTGTCTGCCACATGTTTTCTCACCTGGGGAAGGAAGGACTAAGGCAAGAACTCATTTAGCCTTCCCCACCCTATCAACCCCACCCGCTATATACATAAACTTTGCTTCCTTTCTTTTTTGTTATAATCTCATTAGGGCTATGGGAAAAAAAGAGAATTAAGTTGTGTCATATACTGGTAGAAATTCTCACTGTTGAGTGCAATCATGATGTGTATATGTAATGTACCAATAAAGATTTCAATTAAAAAAAAAAGAACTCATTTAGCTTAGGTGCAGTAGAGTATAGGTGGTCCTTTCAGCTCTAGTATCTAAATGTCTGAGGGAATCAACTCCCAAAGCTCCTCATTGCATCAAGTCCCACTTATAAAATGCAAGCACAGGTCCATTCTGTAGCATTATTTATCTTTTTGTCATAAACCCCCAGATTCTCAGCTGCTTTTGCTGAGGTTGGTAACTATTCACAGGCAGGTTTCTTTCTCCAACCAAAGTGACTTGTAATTTCTACACAGAACAAGGCTTTCATTTTTTTCTAAGTGGAATAGCTTGAATTTCTAATGCTTTTTGTCAAGTTTTTCTTGTATCTTCATTGTGTGTTTCAGATTTAGCTCAGTGGTTCTGGTGTCTGCCTTGCAAGTGCAAGGACCCTGGTTTGATCCCTGGTAACCATATACAACAGTGCCAGGAGTGGAGACTCACATCAACCAGCAATCAGTACCACATACCACAGTGCTAGGCATGGTGGCTCATGCCTGTAATCCCAGCACTTGGGAGGCAGAGGCAGGAAGACTGCTGTGAGTTCAAGGCTGAGCTCAGGGCCAGCCTGAACTACAAAAGCAAAACTCTGTCTCAAAAAACAAATCAATAAAAATACAAATAAAAACAATCTCTTTGTTGACTTGAATTAAACGTCTGCTTTTGAAAAGATGAATTATATAGAACTACAATTTTTTTAATGGATTGTGGAAGATCACCATCATATTGTGGGGTGCTCTAATCAGATCCAAACTTCATGTTGTTCTTCTCAGAAAAACTTTATTTCATAGTCCTCTTCTCATGTAGCATGCATCTTCTTTGCTTACTGTACCCCACTTTGCTTGTGTGTCCTTCACTCCTTTTTAATAAAAAATCTACTCAGGCTATAACCCAGCATGGCTGGAATACTCCACCCATTTAATTGAAAGCAAAAGCAAAATCACTCACACATACACACACACACACACACACACACACACACAAAACATCCAACATCCCTTAAAGAATCCTCTGTAATTTTTCTTTTTTTCACATCCCTACTCTGGTACATTTCTTTATATCCTGTTCTAGAATTAATCCTTCTAAACATAAACTCACCATTTCCTACATACTTCATTTATGATTAAAAGCTGAGGTACCCCAGTGCAGAGAGCTGAGAACTTAGATAATCCCACCAGTTTTCTACTGGGTTGTCACTCCGATCCTCATCCACAGATATGTGTGACTTCCCACCCCTGTCCTTCCTTTCCATGCATTAGTTTCTCTAGCTCTTGGTGAGTAGGCAACTGAACATTATTCTCTACCCTTCTTGGTCTGTAGTACAGACCATTCCTCACTTACACACTGCTTTTGACTTATGAATGGAAGAAAATCATTCTCAGACCTGGGATAGAGTAATACAGAAATAGAACAAGCAAGGAAAGCCTAACTGGAGCTCTCATCTGTTAAGACTCTTCTTTGAATCTCCAGCCTCAATGACCCCAGTTCAGTACTACTGGCCATTCATAATGTAAGTGGTCAGGAGTATTGGTGTTCACTGCTATGAGGATGGGTGATGGTCTCATCACACTGAAGAGAAGATTTCACAATGAATACATGGATAAATTATTGTTTGGGGTCGATTCTGAAGCACTGTCTTATAACAAAATACTTGAGGCTGAATATTTTCTACCTTCAAAAAAGCAAAAAAGAGGTTTATTTACCTCACAGTTTTAGAGGCTGACCATCTAAGGCCCACAGCCTCAGTTGTTCAACATCTGGTGCAGGCCTTTCGGCTATATCACACCATGACAATGACATCACTTAGCAGAGTGGCAATGTGTGGCATGTGTGGGAAAGGTCTCATGACAAGAAAAGAAGTAAGAGTGAGAGTGGAGGAAGGTAACTTTACTTTATGACAAACTGTCTTTGCAGTGACCAGTATAATATAATGAGATCAAGAATTCACTATCCCAATAAACCATTAAACTTCCTGAATGACCTACTGAAGCCACTTCCCCCAATACCACTGCCTCAATATGATTTTTAGGTGGGGCTACACTATGCATAAAGCTCAGGAAGTGTACCAACCGAGCTACTCTTGCATCGCTGCTGGGGTGGACATCACCTGGCTTACCTGCCTTTTATGCTTTGCCCCACACCCACAGAAGACAATTTATGAATGAGGAGACTCCGACACATTGAGACCCCATTTCTCCTGAGATTCCTCCTTTGAAAAGCTGCTGTCAGGCCAGGACATATGTTTACTATTCCTCTTGCAAAGTTCAGAGAGTCACACAAAGATCAAACAAGAAAAGAGGCAAGGGAGGAAGAGGGACAAGATCACCAGGAACTCAGGCCACAGCTTTCTGTTCTGACTATATGGCTCCCTTTGTCACCTTTCAGCTTTCTGGGACTATAATAGACATAGACACCCAGAAATAACTTGAATTTTCTAAAGGTTAAAAAGTGAATTAAAACGCTATTAGTTTGTTTTATTTTCATTTGTAAAATAAGGGTAAAAAGGAGTAAGCTTTGCACAATTGGAAAAATTCAATAAAATGATGTGCTTCAATCTCTTAAAATAGTATACGATATGGCATCAGTACTTGGATAAGTCTTAGCCACAGCCGATGGTATTAGTGAGGCCTTCTAAGCAGCTACTCTGCAGTTAGGTTTGAGGAACACTTTTGACCACCAGCACAGCCTCTCTCATGGGGCCTGGGCTCCACTCTGCCTCTGCCCTGGGGATGAGCCTTGCAAAGGAACTGGCAAACTTGCTTAGCTCTTGATTTACCCTGTTGTGGCCAAGTAGATCTGTCTGCAGGATCTGTAGCATTGTGTGAATCATAATAAACTTCCCAGTGCAACCTGACCCGGGCCTCTCGCTAGACTTCACGTTCACTTTTACTTCACCTCCAAAAGACCTTCATGGGAAATGTGGTTTTAAAAGTGTTGGAGGAATGTGTCATCTGGGACCTCTTGGGTTACAGAACCCAAGTGAAGTTAGCAGGGCAGGAAATACATCTGTTACACAGCACTGGGCTGCCCCATTGGGTACAGAGCTCTCTGGCCCCGGGGAAACTTTTATCCACCAGTGTCTTATGTCACAGCCATCTGCCTCAATAAATCCTGCACCAATTTCTAGTTAACTAGTGGTATTGCAGGATAAGAAAGTCCAGTCACTCATTCCTGATGAGGATAGGAACTAAAGGACCTGACTTCTTTTTCTGCTTCATTACATTTTAAAGCAATTAAGAAAAGTGATGATTTTTTTTTTTCATCATGCGCTTGGTAATAAATGCAGTTTCAGTGGGCTGAGCTAGAGCTTTGAAGCAAGAAAGGGTAATGGGTTTCTATCATGTTTTCAGAGTAAAGCTAATGGTAGTGATCATTATAGCCTTTTAAAGTTTGCTTGTCAATTTGAGAATCTCAAAATAAAAGAAATAGATGGACACATTGACCTCCCTTCAACAGGGCAGTCAAAGTTGGAGTCAGAGGACTTACAGGGACTTTCTTGTTACACAATAGGGACTGTTTTCTGTCTCAAATCCTCCCAGGAGAGGTAGTCCTCAGTCTGAAGTGTGAATCAGATGCCAGCAGCTTGCCAACAGGCCTAAGGAGTCTTCTCAGACTCATGAGGTGCTCTGAAATTCCAACTTCCATTCTACACCTGGCACACACACCATTTCCTTCTTTCTTGCCTTCAAGCATGTATTTCTACACCCAAATGACTGTACAAAGGAAATGGGATGATATTAAAGGCTTTGGCAAATTCACTGGGTCTTTTTTTTTTCTTTTTTTAGCCTGTGCTCCCAGAAGAAAATATTTAAAATAATGGGAAAAAATACTTCAGTGAAATCAGTGTTTCTATTTACTGTCATTAAGTTTTGCTTCAATACTGATTATGAATGCAACCTATAACACATCTTTCACAAAAAGAGAGATGCATTCGTTTTTATATTTTATAACAACTTGGTGTTTTAAAGACAGCCAAGCAATTCAATTCCTCCCTATCCCTTAAGCCAATATTCAAGAATTCAATAGCAGTAGCCAGGGGCATAAACAAAGCTCACAACTGTCGATGGAATGTCCAATTCAATGCAGGAAAAAAAAAAATCTCTGTTAATTTTTTTAACATTTCAATTTAATTTAATCCGGGAATTCAAAATGATTTTTGGATTTGATTGTTCCAGCTTCCTTAAAACCCAGAAGCCCCAAGCAGTCACTTTAGTCCTTTATGCTGGTGGTTTCCTTGACCTGTGAAGAGTGTGCAAGAGGAGAGCCAGTGAACACTGGTCTGGACCTCTCCTTCTCATCTGTGTATTGTGCTTCTTCCACCTTTGAGGAAACTCCAGCCGTAGTGGGCAGCAGGTCTCAACTGCAGACACCTGGCAATGGCTTGTGTTCTGACATAGCCGGCAAGATGGGCAAAATGACAGACAGCAGGAACACAGCTGAGATTGCCCACCCTGAAGACACCCTCAGATTTCATCCATGTACCCTCCTTTAGCTCATGATACACCACTTTCTCTTGAGGGCTCACACTCAGCTCTTAAGTTCATACCAAAATCTCCACCTACTGAATTCTTCCTGTACTTCTTATCCATGGCAGTAGTAAAGCTCAAAGTATTCTGTGTCTGGGATGGGTTAAGTTTCTCTCCTCCACTTCAGGAGCCTTCTCAGACCATGTCTGGTGACACCATCAAGTTACTTAACCTCAAGGATATTACGCGTGGGCAATGACAGTTGAAATTTCAGCCACAGCTCTGGGAGGCTTTTCTCCAATCCCAGGAAATACCCCTCGCATAACTCACCTAAATCTCTTCCTATAAACATTTCCAACAACCTAGGGTGTAGGACAAAGCTCAGTATCAACCACCAGCAAGTCTTCTAGGAAAGCACACAGTACTCGTGTTTCTACATGTGTTTTCCCATGTATTCTGTTCACAGTCCACTGGACAACTTGATCTACACTCATATTGTTCACTTAAAGTGAAGATTTATTTCTACTCTAGTTTTTTAAAAATTATTATTATTTTTTAGTACAAGAGCTTGCATTCTTTTTCAGTAGTGCATATTTGAGAATCATAATAGTTATGTTCATTTTGGGGAACTTGTATGTATATAATTTCTTGATAATTTTTGATCCATGAATCTCCCTTCCTTCCCCTTCTCCATCCTAGCCAACTTTAAACTATAAACTCTTACTTCAATGAAACCAATAGATCACATGTAGTAGGTGTGAAGAAAGAAACTGAGACCTTTACCTTCATAACATTAGTGACATTAACAGTGGTGTTAATGAATTTTCTGCCCCAAGTGCATTTGTTCACTCTGTCTTTTCCCAGTAAAAGTCTCCTGTGAGCCTCTTTCCAGCTCCTTCTCAGTGTCCTGGAGTCATTCTCTTCTCTGCACTGATGGCTGCTCTGGGACATGGCATGGACAGATGATAGAGGTGAGTGGAGCTAAGTCTGGTGTTCTGTTATTAGCAGCAACCACAAACCACGACCATGAAGGAAATGTGTTCCAGTAGGAAAGAATTCTTTATACTTCTGTTCAGTAACAGACCCCCAAATGCTTCCCCACCTCTCGCTCACATTCCCTGGGGGAGACAGTTTGGCTTGGTCAGGGATGAAAGAAAACAGGCCAGGCCAGGGGAAGTCTCCAGCAATTAAGGAGAGTTTTCAAATGCTCAAAGCCAAGCCAGGATGATTCTAATAGAGAGCTGACAGCCTAAAAGGAGCTTATGCAGAGCACATCAGTGACAAGCAGCCACAGATACGCAATGCTGCAGGAGATTTCAGAGACCAGGAAGTGTTTCAGCTCCATTCTAGATGACTCAGGACTACAGGGAAAGGTAGATGCTTCCTAAAAACAAGTTAATACCCAGCTAAGATTTATGATGTGTTTCTTACAGGTTAGGTACTAAGCTTATGTGTTGATTTAATTAGCATTGCTGAAAATTTTTGTGGTTGGTCCCTCGTGAGCATCTGTTTTGAGACAGGAAACTGAGGAACAGGGAAACCATGGCCCTGTCCTGGTTTACAGAGGAGGCAAGGGAAGGAGTGTGACTAGGAACGGGATAGTCTAGCTCTAAAGTCTTCACTTTTAACCACTGCTCTGGCGCCTCTGGTATGCATAAGACACGCAATCCCAGGGGACTTAGCCCTTGAGAGTTTCAAAATCAAGGGAGCCATGTTAGCAAAGCATTTCTGAGCTTTTAATCCATATTAACCATGGCACTAGACGGCTTTCTACTTACATTTCACAACAGTTCTGAGGAATCTATTTCAATATGCTCAAGCTTTATTCTTGGAAAATTAGATTTGTAACAGAAGTGATAACATTTCTATAGAGAATTTAAGAGAAAAAAATAAAATTAAAGTTACTATTTTTATCAATACATATTTACAATACATTATGATTACGTTCATCATGTTCAGTAAGTACTTGCACATGATATTTCTCAATTCCTTTTTAAAGCCTTACCTTCCTTTCCCTTCCTGCATATATTGGACCCCTTTTCATGCACATTATTTTATACATGTTTGTAGTGCTTGATGAGATTTGATGAATATATACAACAGTTTCCAATACTTCCCTTTCTTCCTTTTCCTATCCTCTTTCTCCCCACCCCTCTATCTTTTAATTCTCTTCCCCTGTGCCAAAGTTATTTGCTAAAGTTTATTCTCTATTGTTTACTGTACATTATTTATATATAGGGTTCCTCCTATTAAAGAAACCATGTGGTATTTAAACTTGCATGTCTGATTTCCTTCACCTAACATTATGGGCTTAAGGTACATCCATTTTCCTATTAATGATTCAAGTTTATCTTTGAAAAGAAAAATTTAATGAATGAATGTTATCATCTCTACTTCTTTGGTCATTCATACCCTATCTATAATGCTGTATGCAGATGCCCCAAGTAGGAATAGCCTGTCCTACTTCAGTTATCTGAGCGTTGGCAAGACACGTAGGGAGAATAGAACTGACATTGTAGCTCTCATGTACTCTGTTCATCAACATGATTGTCATATCCATTGTCAGCTTTTAATACAACCGACATCCCAATCAGAAAAGTTTCCAGAATTGCACTGTTCTCCTATTGAACCAGTGAAGTTGAATTTTCTCACTTTTGTGTCCCTGGCTTCACCTTAGCCCCACAATAATCTTCTAAAAATTCTCCAAGATTTCCTACTTGTTGAAAGTTTTCCTTGGCTCATTATTTGTATACAGAAGTCCAGCCACTCCATCCATCTACCATTTGAAATCTTCCTGTGCTCTGAAGTGACCCCCTTTTATTTCACTTTCCATGATTGCTTCCTTCTTCTTCTCTCTCTAATGAAGGTCCATGTTGCCCGGACTTCATCGCACTGGCTTGTACACTCTGGAGTGTTCTCTGGTGCTCCCCACCTACTTCACTGCACTGTGAGTTTGCAGCACCCACTTGCAGTGTTGTTTGTGTCCCTTCTCTATGGTCCCCTCTCTAATTTATCTGTGACCTGAAGCCTTCTCCTTCTACCTGTAGCCCTTCATCTAATATTTTATGTGACCCTTCAAATTTTGTTAAAGTTTGCAGACAGTTTTTATTCTAGACAGTAATTTGCTTGAATGTAGCACTGGTTTCCATCTGAGTTAGAAACACAATCCTGCATGAGCACCATGATGAGGGCCGTCGGGAAGGAGCGTGGCCCCAGCTAACACAGTGTTCACTCACATTCTTACCCTTCAGGAGAGCTGACCAGAGGCAACAACTCAGCATTTCTTTTTCATTCACCTCACAGTGCTGCCCCCATTGTGTCTTTTTGTTACCACGTCTTAGGAATATCCCTATCGGAAAGAGTTTTCCCCAGAACACTTTGAAAGCCTTTCAGCTGGATGGTTTCATTTTTACTCAAGTACCAGTCATTGAGCAGAGCCCTAAAAAATCTTCACTCTGCCTCATAGTGATCCCAGGAGCAGAGTTGATGTCAGACACATTGACCTTGGCCACAGCAACTTATATAGGAAGTAAATGGCAAAGAGAATTTGTCTTTGAAAGTATGTAGATTCCTTTGGTTGCCCTGACTTCCCAGAAAATCGAATTTGATGATTTCCAACAGGGCTGGATGAATAAATCTTGAACTCTACTTTCCTTCATCTCATGACTCTACCAGAGAAATGTTTTAAAGGTCCAGACACCACATTGCCTGCTTCAGCATCCTGAGTAACTAATGAATAGTTCTCCCTATCTGATTGATCTTAAACTGGAGTGTAGGACCGGGGATATAGTTCAGTGGTTCCGGCACCTGTCTTGCAAGTGCAAGGGCCTGGGTTCGATCCCCAGTAACCACATAACAATACTGGGTGTGGAGAATCACCCCCGCAGCAATCAGTACCACACACCACAGTGCTGGGTGTGGTGGCTCACGCCTGTAATCCCAGCACTTGGGAGGCAGAGGCAGCAGAATTGCTGTGATGGAAGTTTGAGGCTGAGCTCAGAGCCAGCCTGAACTACAAGGCAAGACCCTGTTGCTTTGTACGTATACACATACATGTATATATATACATATATATACACATAAACATATATACATATATATACACATAAACATATATACATATATATACACATATACATATATATACACATATACAACTATACACACACACACACACACACACACACACACACACACACACACACACACATATATATATATATATATATATATATATATATATATATATATATATATCTTCTTTGAGGCTAGGTCGATAGGAAAAAGCTAAGGTATTTGGTTGTTTGCTGCAAAGGAAAGATTACTGAAATAAAGGTCTAAAACTGAGGTAGGTAGGCTGCTTCTTCTACCCAGTGCTGGCCTAAGGTGTAACATTTCTCCAACTCCAAAAGTCAGATAAGCTTAAGCAAGAGCATGGGGTGGGGGTGGGCAATGGCCTGATGAATTTCTTCAAAGGGACAAATGAAGTCAATAACTGTTGAGAACAGAACTGATTCCATTCCAGAGCTCAGGCAGCCTTGAGAACATTTCCATATCATGCTGGCCATAATGGGAAGTGACAGCTGATGAAAGCTGCTATTCATGGTCATCTGAAACAGCTTTTCCTCCCAGATGAAATTCGGTGTGGCATGAGTCTAAACACACAGACCGAAGGCGGGGTGAATGTATTCCCCAAGTCCCTAAGGGCTGGCAGAGGGGACTTTGTTTGCGAAGGGGGCTTCCTGACCGGTCATCAAAGAGACTGTGTGTAAACAATGAGGGTCTTTATGCTCTTCCTCTGCCCAAGCCCGAGGTGTGGTCCTGGCCTAGACTCCGTCCATCTCAGGTCCTCCTCTTTGTTTACAGTCAGCCTCTGGGGTGACTTTGAGGGTTCATAACTAGTATTTTCCACAAGCCTGGTGAACAAAGCTCAGACTGATCCTCAGTGCCTCTGGGTGAACCATTTCCCTGTGGGGCACAGTGCTGGGGTCGGCAACATGATGCATGAGCTGCTTCAGTTTGGAGATCACTGCTCTCACTGTCTAGAGGAATCAAGAGCAGCGGCTGGTTTTAAGAAAAGGTACATTTGTCCAGCGCTCGGGAGTAAGTCATCCAAGCAGTCTGGTGGTCTGATTGGTATTAGCTCAAGGCAAAAAATACCCTGTTGTGGAACAAGAAATCTTAGCATCTACTCCCTACCTTGCCATCTGAAGCTGCAACAAAGTCACAAACAGATGGTTTCCATCAAAACAGAGTTGGTGGTAGTCTACTGCCTCAGGGAGCTGGGGGGAAAACTAGGGTAGCCAGTAGCTTAGAAGCTACAGGATGGTCACTTGGAATAAAAGCATGTGAGTCAGGATAAAGCCTGGTGGAACAGCCAACCTAAAACTACACTAGTGAGGGCATAGGGAAAGTGGCAAGAGAAGAATCCGAAACTAAGAAAACTCAAATTCTGTCATTATTCTGAGTCACCTAGAAAGACCTCTATCATTTTCCTTCTTTCTCTGAGGATAAAGAACATGAAATTTGACTTCTGATAATTCAACAAAAGAAGAAAAACCTAGAGTTCATCAGGCTGAACAGAGGAAGACTGCAGCCCGGGAGCACCGCGTAAGATGCAGCAGTGCTTCTCTGCTCCTCCTTATTCTCACCACTGCTCTTCGACTCCCAGGAACAAATACTAACCTCAGGCCACACACTCACTGTTTTCAGGAAATGGGACTTTATGTTCTGTGATCGACCTCATTATCTCTGCTAATGTTCTGTGTCCCAAGGAGCAGAAACTAACTTTCTAGCACCCTTTTGTGTTACCAGAAGCCCAAAATAATGAGATACAGAACTCAATGTGCAAGTCATCGCACATGTGAGTCACAGGCTTCTCTTGGTTCCTGAAGCACCATGCCTGAGTGTCTGAGGCACGTGTGTACATAGTCTTGTCAGGGTATGTGTGCACCGCGCTGGGACAGCGGTCTCAGCTGTGCCCATCCATATAGGCCTTAAGGAAGCTACTCTTGTTTCCGTCATTTCTTCAGTTGTTTGATTGCCCAGCCAACTGCTTCACCAAAAGACCTCTCCAAGTCCATCTTGCATCAGCATCTCCTGTAGTTGTCAGGGGAGAGTAAACATCCAAGGGGTTTTATGTGCCATTTTTAAGCCACAAGGACTCTGAATCCTGGAACACTGTGGCCATTTCTGCTCTGCAGCTCTTTGGCTGTCTGGACTCCTAGGGAAGGACTTTCTACCTCCCCAAGCTGCTGCCTCCAACCCACAGGGGTTAATTATACTGCCTGGATTTCAGAGGTAGGATGACATCACATGGGTGACACCCATCTCTTATTTCTTCTTTTTCTTCCAAGTCTTCCTTCCTCCAAATTTCTTCTCCTCATCTTTGAAATGTAGTTTGTGGGCAGGATGACTTCATGTATTTTCTCATTTTTGTAAATTTGAAAACATTTCTTTTATTTCTTTCTCTTGCCTAATTGCTATGGCTAATATTTCCAGAACTATATTGAACAGAAGTGGTGAGAGAGGACACCCTTGTCTTGTTCCCGATCTTAGTGTGAAAGGTTTCAATTTTTGACCATTTAGTATGATACTGGCTGAAGGTTTCTCGTAGATAGCTTTTATTAGTTTGAGATACAGACCATCTATCCCGATCTTCTGTAGAGTTTTGAACATAAATGGGTGTTGTATTTTGTCAAACGTTTTATCTGAATCAATTGAGATGACCATATGATTTTTGTCCTTAAGCCTGTTAATATAATGTATAACACTGATTGATTTACGTATGTTGAACTATCCTTGCATCCCTGGGATGAATCCAACTTGGTCAGGGTGTATAATCTTTTTGATAATTCTCTGTATTCTGTTTGCCAGGATCGTATTGAGGATTTTGGAAAAGAAGAAGTTAAATTGTCATTATTTCCTGACGACATGATACTCTATCTAGAGGATCCTAAAAACTCAATTAAAAAACTGCTGGACCTAATCGCCAATTATAGCCGTGTTGCTGGCTACAAGGTCAACGTTCAAAAATCAATAGCCTTCGTATACACAAACAGTAGACCCACTGAGATAGAAACTGGGGAGACAGTCCCTTTCACAATAGCATCCCCAAAAATAAAATACTTAGGAATCAATCTAACAAAGGAGGTGAAAGACCTTTACTTTGAAAACTATACCACTCTGAAAAAGGAGACAGAAGATGATATCAAAAAGTGGAAAGACATACCTTGCTCCTGGGTAGGAAGAACCAATATTGTCAAAATGGCTATACTCCCAAAACTACTCTACACATTCAACGCAATCCTGATTCAAATCCCAGCAGCATATTTCACAGATCTAGAGAAGAAAATTCAAACTTTCATCTGGAACCACAAAACACCTAGAATAGCTAAAGCAATTCTAAGCAACAGGGACATGGTAGGGGGTATCACAACTCCAAACCTGAAACTATACTATAAAGCCACTGTGATAAAAACTGCGTGGTACTGGCAAAGTAACAGACCCGAGGATCAATGGAGTGGACTAGAAGATCCAGAAACTACTCCAGATACACTGAGCCACCTGATCTTTGACAAAGGAGCCAAAAATCCTCAATGGAGGAAAGATAGCCTCTTTAACAAATGGTGCTGGAAAAACTGGGCTTTAACTTGCCAAAGGCTAAAACTAGATCTAACTCTTTCACTGTGTACCAAGCTAAAATCAAAGTGGATAAGAGACCTAAATATTAAAACAGACACTCTAAACCTACTGCAAAATAGGTTAGGTAAAACTCTTCAAGACATTGGCTTAGGGAAAGACTTCATGAACAAAACTTCTATAGCACAGGAAATGGATAAGGAAATCAACAAATGGGACCTCATTCTTTTAAAAAGCTTCTGCACAGCAAAGGAAACCACCAACAGTGCAAACAGGCAACCAACAATGTGGGAAAAAATCTTTACCAGCTGTTCCTCATATAAAGGGCTACTCTCTAGAATATATAAAGAGCTCAAAAAAATGAGCCCACCCAAATTTAATGACCCAATTCAAAAATGGGCATCTGAAATGAATAGATATTTTTCAGAGGAAGAAGTAAGAGCAGCTAAGAAGCATATGAAGAAATGCTCAACATCATTAGTCATTCGAGAGATGCAGATGAAAACAACATTGAGATTTCATCTCACTCCACATAGAATGGCTGCCATTTCAGAATCAGCCA
>PVIR01018100.1:0-33850 GCA_004026965.1 Petromus typicus
TTTGTCATTATTTTCAGTTGCAGATTTCTGTAGAACTTGCCTCAGCTCCAGGCTCTGCTGCCCCTGTGACCACAGCCCGTTAAGCTCTTAACCACTGGGTCTCTCTAGAGAAGTTTGGTGAGACCACGGTTACTCTTCAGTTTGTTTTAGGATAATGGAAATTGAGACATGAAAACTTGGGCCAGTGAATGTGACCTGAAAAGTCATATAACTGTTGATGAGTAACGAGAAAAAAAATCTAACTTCTCATCACAAGCAGAAATAAAACATCATGATAGAGGCAAAACTGAGGGTAGCATTTGAGTGACTGAGCATCGTTTGAATCTTTCACTTCCTGCTGTTGGTTACTGCACACAGAGATACAACTGCATCTTGTTGTACCTGAGCCAGTCAGAGTGAGCTTTGACTGCAGTTGCTTTTCTCATCTCTCTGGCCCCTCAGCGTTGTTGTGGGTGTCTACTGTGTTGTTCAGATTTCCCGTGGCGCTAACTGTACTCTAAACAGATTTCAGGCACCTGAGTCGTTAGCTGCTCTAGCTCTTATGTACATTTGCCTCAATTTATATGCTGTAAAGTAAGAATTTCTCTTTCCATGCCTTTCTGTAATTGCAGTTTTAGTAGTCCAGCTTCTAGCTTTGAGCTGATGTCTTAGTTCCTGGAAATCTTCATTTTCCACTGAATGGAAAGGTTACGGCCTGACCGAAGCGGACACACCCAGCCTGTCTGAGGAGTTGTGGAAGGATGGGCCGATGGGTTTTGACTGGTGTCGATCATACCGTCTTGCAGAAAGCTGCGTGGGCTGAGGAACAGGCAGCTGGAGGTGACTGTTCCATTGGACGCTGAGCTTAAAAGCATTTGGTGCTCCGATTTAATGTTCAAACTCCAGTCTTTTTGGAACAAATAGGCTCCTACAATTTGAAGGCTCTGAAGCGAGTAAGTGGCACTGAAAGCATCTTAGAGCTCCTTGTTGACACCACACGGTCATAAAACCTTCAGCCTCTGCAAAGAGGTCGTAAAGCAAATTGCTCCTTCACAAGGAAACCGATTAAAGGGAGGACAGCTTAGACATCTTGGAGCCTAATGAGGGCGTTTCAGGGAAATGATGCTACTTTTCTAGAACAAATAATAAATTTTTGTTATGTGTGAGGAGCAGACTTACTCACAGGAAAAAAGTCAAGGGACAGGGCAGACATGTTTGATTTGCAGTAGCAGTAGGCCGAGACTCAGCCACCTTGCAAGTCCTGGTCTGATGTTAACTGAGTGACTTCGGGAGAGTGAATGAACCACTCTGCCTGCTGTTCATTTTTACAGATGAGAATGTCAGTTTGCTCAGTAGACATTTGTTGAGAAAATGTTATTAGCCAGTTCTTTTCACAGTAGTTGTTACATTTGTAGTTATTTCACCCTCCTAAGATTCCTATGAGGAAGTCATTACTATTCAGTTGTATTAACGAGGAGTGTCATACTTACTACCTGTCTAAGATTATTACACTTTCTAAGTACTAGAACTAAGATTAAGCCTCACTTGCCAAGTGCAGTCCTCTTCCTGCCCCCGTGATCTGCCTTCCTCACAGCTCGATTACGTTGATTACCATCTACCATTACATTTTTTGTTTGTTCGCTCAAAGGCAATATTATCCTCTTCCCTTCATGTGTGTTTATTTTTTTTTCCCACTGTAAACTCTTCAAGGGAAAAGGCCTAAATTTAAATAGTTTAGGGCCTGTCTCTTTGCCTTCCACACCACAGAGTTCTGAATTTTCATTCATTTTCCCACTTGTTCATTCATCATTTAACAAAATGTGAATCAAATGCCTATTACATGGCAGGTGCTATTCTAGTTGTTTGCAATATATTAGCAAACAAAATAGTTATATTATTAGATGGTAGTAGGCTATGTTCACTTATATTCTTTTTTTTAAGTTTTTTTTTTTTGAGACAGGGTCTCGCTTTGTGGTTCAGGCTGGCCCTGAGCTCTGCCTCAAACTCACATCACAGCAATCCTCCTGCCTCTGCCTCCCGAGTGCTGGGATGACAGGCATGAGCCACCACGCCCGGCACTGTGGTATGTGGTACTGGTTGCTGCTGGGGTGAGTCTCCACGCCCAGTATTGTATGTGGTTACCGGGGATTAAGCCCGGGTCCTTGCGCTTGCAAGACAGGCGCCGGAACCACTGAGCTAACTCCCCGGCCCGAGTTCACTTATATTCTTGTGGAGAAGTAAATACATTAATGTACTGTTACAACAAGTTAGTTAACAAAGGAGCATGTACTTAACAATAACCTCGTAAGATTATAGTGGGACTGAAAAATTCCTGTTGCTTAGCGACATTGTAGTCATTACACAATCACGTGGCACATTGTGAAATTAACCTACATTAAAGTATATGTTACACACAGTTATGGCCAATGCATACGTGATGATAATAAGAAATGACTGTGCTATCCATGACTGTATCTACCACGCCCTAGTACTGATGAGATTTCCAAGCACTGCTCTTATAAGGACACTGGCTGTGAAACAGTGTGTCCCATCATGCAGTAGCCTCACGCGTCTTTACTCACTCTGCCCCTCCATGTATTGTTCACTCTCGTGCCTGATGTCGCCCTGTGATTTTGTCCCTGCCACTGCTGTTCAGCATGGCCCTCTGAACCGCATGCCCGAACTGTGTACTACACAGCCTAAGAGTGTACGTATATCAGTGCCTCCACTCATAAACTTAATTCTTTCCCCACTTATGGAAAAGATAGCCATGGTCATGTTCATCAAGTAATGCAGAGTTTGTAAACAAAAACAAATTTTGCTGAATGCTTTCACTTGTGAACCGAATTGTAAAAAAAAAAAGCTTTCATGAGGTCAAGTAGTACTACAGTAGGCTGTACCGACCAGGTTTGTACAAGTGCCTCTAGGGTGTTTGCATAAACACAGAATCATCTAATCAACGACATGTTTCTCAGAAGGTATCCCTGACCCTAATCAACTGCAAATAATAAATGGCATAAACTATGAAGGTTAGGACATGTAAATATGACTCACTTAAAAAGTACAGCAGGTAAATTGGGAATGCTACAGAAAGGATCAGTTTGGAACTTTAAATCGGCCATGAAGGTAAACTCCACTGATCGCTGCCTGTTATGCTTAGGGATTCCTTCCAGTCTCAAGCTTTGACTACGCAGGCTTGGGCCTTAAGCCAAAATTTAAACATTCATTCCTCAGTGTAGAATGTTAGATCAATGTCTTCCATATTCATCTACACAAACATAGGAGTATTGGGTAGAAAGGGCCAAGGTACAACCTGAATTTGTGTTACTTGGTCCAGTGCAGACACCTCAGCTGCAAGGCGTGGGACTTAACATGGCACTGACCTCAGTTAGAAAAACACGGCCCGCTGAGCTTCACAGATGTACGATCCACAGGACGGTGACTGGCTACAGATAAGTGTCCACATCTGTCGGCTAAATCAGGGCCCCGAAGGGCAAAAGCCCTTCTCAAGGACGGTAGTCACATTTGCGCTGTTGACTCAAGGATGCTGGGTCTGTAGAAAAGTGCATGTGTTATGAGCAGACATCTGTGTGACACACTCTCGATGGTGACAGTCACAATCCTATTCAGCCTGATTTTCTAGTTGACATTCATGAAAAAGTACTGGATCACTAGGACTGTCATCAGACATCATTTATTTGGTGTTTTATGCTTTTTAAAAAATGTTTCTTTCTACCAGTATGTAGTGGTTTATTTTCTATTTCCTCTTTATATTATTTTCCCTGTCTTCTCCTTTTTTTATTTAAAAAGTTCCCTACTGCTTTGTTTCTGCTTTATTTATTTTTATCACTGTTCTTTCTTTCTATTCTCTTTCCTTCCCTTTCTTACTTTTAAAAATATTTTTTGTCCAACTACTATATTTAGGGCCAAGCATTATGCAGAGCATTGTATAATGTAGCAAAAACATCCAGGTTCTTTGTTGTGAACCTGTTGTCTCCACTGAGAGTTCTGTACTTACATCTGTAGTAACTCTGGTAAACTTTATAACTAGAGGAAAATGCCATAAGTCAGAATAACCATGGACCTTTAGATGGTAGCGGATAGGGGAGGCTTTCTGTAAGGAGATACTGCGAGCACCTGAAAGGAGAAAAAATGACTCTCCTGGCTTACGGCAGCAAAGCCTCTGTGAGATGAGACGCCATGAGGAGCCTGAGGGGAGGAACTCGGGGTGTGACATGTTCAAAGGCCACCGATCACCACATGGAAGGCGTGGGCTGGCAGATTCCCCTTCGTAGCCCTTTTCCCTACATCCACTGAGCTTGGGCATGAATCAAATATTTACCTAAACATGTTCTTTGGTTTGCTAAGTTAATAAATGGGCACCATCAGCATAAAATAAAACATGATCAGACTGAGAAAAGTGAAAAGAAAGGAAAGGTTTTGGTGATCGAAGTGAGACATTCCAATGGATACAACAGTTTAATGTGGCAACTATGTTTGACATATAAATTCACTTGGTATTTCAGGGAGAAAATGTGGATGACAGTAATTGCAAGGGTAACAGATCTGAACAGGATTTGTTTATATATCTGTGTGTTTCTGTGTACACTTATGACGGTGCATAATATATGCTAAAATGTAGTTATGTCTAATTTATAATTAAATCTTTGATTGTTCACTTAAAATATTTCATTATTCTCATTTGTGAATTAATTTTTTCACATGTTTTTCCTTTGAAAGCATTTATTTTAGCTATTAGAAAATTTATATTTATATATATACCAACACATATTTTATTTATGGGTAAAACGATATGTTATGGTTCAGTGGTTCCATTTTCTCTGGTTCATTGTATTTGAGTGATAGAAATATAAACTATGTGAGAAAGCACAACGATGTAGTTCTGGGACACAACATCGTGTGTAAGAGCCAGTAACAAGGTGGGTATGCAACCTCCGAAATAAGTGCGCCTCTTCCTACACACTTTAGTCCAACAGCTTTGTGTGATGCATGGAGAATTACTTTGTGTATATTTTAAGCAGAATATTTTAGAAAATAACCTCACTCTACACTTTTTTCTAGAGTTAAATTTAATTTACTAATAAGAAAATAAATAATTCTTAATTTATTGACTTTATTGTTTAAAGTAGTAAAAATAAAAATAGTTTGAAATATAGTAAATGTATCATAATACATGATGCAAAGTATTTCAGGTTGATATCTGGATACCAGTTATGTATCCAACCAAAGGACTTAGGAAGTCAGAGAACACAGGGTTGGTTGGCTGTCAGATAGGATTAACAAAGTAGATCAGTGAGAGATGATACAGATTAGAACTAAGATATCAGAGCTATAAACAGAAAAAATAGCAAAAGAAGAGCAATACTTGACCATGGTGGATTAAGCAGAAGGAAAAATTGAAAAAAATGCATTGTTTTGTTTTAAATCATTCATTGGTTAATAGGGTCAAGAATATTAGGAAGACAGTTACATGATGAATGTAGCAGACTTGCCTTGTCTGCTGGACAGCTAGAGGGAAAACTTCACTCAGAAATCTAATTTATAGGCCAGGTATTCAGAAAATGTGTAGATTAAAATGATAAATTTGGAAACTACTGCCATATTATGGGAGTCAGAGGAAGAGGGCACAGCAGAAGCCTTGTGGCAAACTCCAGTCCCCCGCGAATCCCACAACAGAAGCATCAACAACCAACAGACAAAGTCGAAGCCTTGAAACACAGGCTGAGCCTGGCTCAGCTCTTGCTGCTCCGAGCAGCAGCAGCAGCGACGTGCTGCAGCAGCAGAAGGGGCGCAGAAGCGCCCATAACCTGAGCTCACTGCACCTTTATTTGGTACCAAGCCTTCACACCCATAATCTTACCATGCAGAAAACAGGGTGGTCCACAACAGCTCCTGTAGTTGAAGATCCTGTAGGGCAGGGAAGACATCCTTAAATCCAAGTAAGTCCCAGTAAGTTTAAGGCTGATAATCCTAGTGAGTAATCCTTGATATTTAAAATCCCGCCGGTGGGGCACATGTTTCCAACAATCCCAGTAGTTGATCCTGCAGGGTAGGGCAGACATCCAGAAATCCAGTAAGCAAGTCCTAAGTCTGAGTAAGTTGTCCACAGTTCCTACACCATATAAGTGGTTTCCTGCAGGAGAGTATTTGCTGTAAAGGCATTAAAGTATCTCTTTCTTTCCGATTACACGCTTACACAGCACTCACATACTTCATATGCTTCTGTTTATAATATTTTATTGGTACGTATTTGCCATACATGATAATCACTCGCATTACAGACAGTTTGTACCGGGGCATAATACATCTTAATTCTTCTTTGTCTTTTTCTCATTTCATTTTCTGCCCTCCAATTTTTCCTCCCCTCCCCATCATGAATGCTTTATTTCCACTTGTTCCTTTCATTCTCTTTGTTTTAATCGCCCTTCCCTTCTACCTCCACTATTTTCATACTTGTTATTGGCTCTTTTCTGACGGCTTGCCAGTTCCATAAGGGTGTTACTCTGTCCTTTGAATTTTCCCATCTTGTGATATAGCTGCCTTGTATATATATATATATACCAAGGAACATTTCCGAGTTGACCAGCCAAACCCAGTGTCAGAAAGATAAAAACATGATCAAGTGCCGGTTGAAATCACCCCTCAGACCTCAGCTTTCCTACTCATCACCTGAGAAGGGGGTGTTCGGGGGTTCCAGTGAGTGTACCCTCTGAGTCATGGCGCAGCCCTTATCGGGGTTAGCACAGCCTGGCCCTTCCGGCTGTTCGGACGGATGTCAGGCTGGTACCACTTTCGGCACGACTGTCCTCCACGGAATCTCCCCACACAGGAAACTGGAGGCCGGAGAGCATGTGTGATGGTAGGCCATCAAACTGGCATACCTCAAATGGATGTTTGGATCGTATGGATGCCTCAAATTGATGTTCTGGACTGATAAGGAGACTTATTATGTGTTAAAATATCATGATGAATTTCTTCAAATCATTGACCTATTACTGAGGTTAATTACTGTAATTGTAATTTTATTAAAATAAATCATGCTTTTACGCATGAAATTCTCATATAAGGAAAGTTTAGTTATCTTTTCTAGATTTTATTGTTTCCTAGCTAGTCAATTGCAATTAATTTTCTTCAAAACTATGTTACTCAAATATAGGAGAACACTTCAAGTCACAGTGAATTGAGTAATTCTTTTCCAGAAAATAATAAAGTCAGCCATAAAATATGAAAGCCAATTAGCAAGCATTGTGTTTTATTGCTCACATAACCTGAGGACAAAAAATGACAATTTAATTTTTATTTCCTGGAGGAGTAGGTCTTGCCTCCTGTAATAAATGAAAGAACTCCAACTTTGTGAGTAAATAGATAAACAAGGCATGCAGAGAATGGCCACTTATGAAGCCTCAAGAGTCATGCAAAGAAAGTTAACTGGGAATGCAAAGGATCTGTTTTAAAATAAAAATTATTTTATTTTATTTGCTTTAGACAATTTTCTGCATACTGAATTTTTCTATGAGAAATTTAGAGTCACAGTCACATCTCAATACAAACACATTTTTGTAATAAATATTCTAAACAACTAAGATGTAGATAATGCACATAAACTGTCATTTGCAGGTTTACAAATAAAAGTTGTTTTGCTTTAATTATGGATGAAGTGGGGAAATTTTACTTTTGCTTCCCACCTGTGACACTCGCTGTATCTGTGAAGTTCAACATTTATGATACTAAGAAATAGAATTGATAAAAAATTTATATAACTAAAAAATCAAAACACTGACATTTTCATGAAAGTTCTGTGGCTGCTTATATGTGTGGAGCCTATTCTCACTGCCTCCTGGAGTCTGTATTATTCTGTTCTTTTTTCTTGTGCAAGTTGCCTTCCTTGTCTTTGACTAAAGGAGGTGTCAGCACTTTGACTTTCAAAGAGAATCTGTGTTCCATTCCCTGAAGCTCTTTCTCTACATAGCAGAGACTTTAATAAGGGAGATGTGTCTGTATTCATTTGTGGAGTCACAGGATACAACTAATGAAAATCATGGCATTTCAATGGAGATACATCTCATTGTTCTCACATAATTTCGCTGTTATCAGCATAATTGATCCTGTTCTTGTTAGAAGAGAATGTTGTGTCAAATGACACAAAGGGGGACAGACAATAAAAGACTGTATACTTTAGGGTTAACTTGTATACATGTACGTGGCTGCTGTCAGGCAGATTTATATCCTTCAGTGTTATGCAGGGGATGCTAAAAAAGATAGAGTTAAGAAAACTGCTTTCTCGGGGAGCCAATTAAATGAGGCAGATGGATGTGTGAACGAGTTGGGCCTTTTATATACAGATGACCCAAAGTGCAGTTCAACAGCTGTGTCATGTATATTATAAACTCATTTGGAATCATCAGAGAAAAATTCAGTTTAATGCTTACGAAGGGGACTATGGTTCTGTAGAGTTTGTTATAATATGTTTCAGGTATGCCAGAGTCTAGCACATCATCCTCTTTGATGAAGAGGAGAAAAATATATGTGGCTAATTTTTACTCCATGTACAATTGAGTTGAATTTAATTTTTGTGAGTAAGGCTGAGGATACCAAAACTTTCCATGAAATGGCTAACCTACTACACATAAATGTTTTATTTCTTAGGGTGGGGGATTGCAAGGTGGGGGGGAAAAGGAAAAAAATGAGAATCAAGTCACGTCATATTCTGGTACAAACTCTCAATGTTGAATGCGATGATGATGTGTATTCATGATGTACCAATAAAGATAAAAGTTAAAAAAATGTAAAACTAGCAAAAAAAAAGTTTTACTTCTTAGACAATTAACATTTTTTTCATTTAACAAAAGCAGACCTAAAAATAAACTTAGTGTGAACACCTTGAATCCTAACGAGGTAGAAGATAAGCACAGAACATTCTAGGGAGCGGCCACGAGATTCGCGCCCACTCACAAACGTGCACACGCACAGGTGAGCACCCTGCGCGCAGGAGAGTTGGTGAGAGCGTCCACGTCGTAAAAGAGTAGCTTGAGGCGGGTGAGGTCCAAGTGTATAAGGGTAAACGGTGTGATGGGAAAATCACTGACTTGTATGTCTTAAAACATTTCTCAACAAAGAAATCATGTTTAATGATCGTATTCTAAAATATGAATTTTGCTTATTTATTCATTCTGTCATTTGGATTTGCCAAGTTTATTTATTCCTATATTTATCCCTATCTTTTTGTTATGATTTTGACCTCTTGACATTTCAGATATAGCAGAGGAGTGACATTAATGCTATTTTTTGTAGCCAGAAGTAGAGATAGTCAATCCTGGTAAGTTGGATGAAGCTGGAAATTTATCTCAGAACTTGAGTACTTAGTGAAATTTTATCTACCTAAAGAATATTCTTAATTTTTGTTTGATAATTTCAAGTAATAAATTTTTACCCTTTTTCTTATACCATGTTTCTATATACTTTGAATGGTTCACTATACACGGCTTGAATACTCACTGCTGATACAGGTATGAATAAATGTAAATTATAGTGATTAAACATAAATAACTTACAGCAACTTCTTGTGGAGTATTTCTTCCTGAATGATTATATTCATCTGACAAAATTTGGAAATAAAATTCAACATAGGGAAGAAACTTCTGTTGGATTTTTTTTTTAAAGAAAGATAGGTAGCCTTTTATGTTTCAGATCAAACACGTCCTCCAAAAGTCTCATGTTCACGGGCGAGGCCTGATCAGAAGGGATGAGTTACTGGAGGCATAACTTCAGGGGATGTATTCTTATCCTCAGTTCTATCCCCCCTCCCATTCTGCTCCCTGAGAGCTGTTTCTGGCCATGCCATTTTACCATGTCATTTCTTTCTTGGAACCCGCTAACCACATGCTGAACTCGCTCAAACTCTGACCCCAAATTAACTTTCCTCTTTCAAGTTGTCCAGGCAATTGGTAATCATTCTGATACAAATAGAAAGTTGGTACTGGTCATGGACTTGTTGCTGGGGCTGTACATGACAATGTGCTTTCTAAGGATTTGGAATTTACTTGTGGAAAGTATTTGGAAAGATTTGAAGATGTTAGCTAGAGAAGCCCTGTGATATGGTAAACAGAGAATGCAGGGCATAATGTGTGATACAAGTTAAAGTTTACAAGATCAGAATGCTGACAGAGAGGGAGACAGTAAACACCAGGTTTGAGAGGCTTATTTTGGGAAAAAATACTCTTCTGGTAGTTGGACTAGCGCCTGTGTGTGTGTTACATTTGGACAGAAAATTTGTCTACATTTTGCTCATATTCTGAGAATTTTATGGAGACTGTTATTACAGGTAGAATCCTAAATTAATCTGCCAGAGACAATTTCTCTGTAGCCAGTTACAGTTTGTATCTAGATGTCTCCCTGTAAACCCTCCTATGGTCATAGGTGGTGCTTTTTCAGAGATGGCTGGATCTAGGCTGTGATACTGAGATTAAGGGTCTATGGTTTCTAAATTAGTTCACTGATTGGTTTGGCCTTATTCAGAGTGTGGATAATGAGAAGGTCTAGACTGGATGTAAGTGCTACATATCCTAAAAGCTACCTGACATTTCTGTCCTATGTACAATATGAGACAGAACGAAGGCTGCTTTTGTCACTTGATTGATTCTGTGGCTTGCTACCTTTGCTGACTTTTACCTGCCATGAAGTATTTCTCCTGCCTGATGCCCTCTGCATTGCCTTGGAGAAAACCAACTATGAACTGAAACATCCGCAAACTTATAAATAAATAAATCTTTCCTTCTTGAATGTTGAGTGAATGTATTTTGTCTCAACAATGAAAAAAATAACTCAGACAGCCCAATGTTCAGGTTATGGCATGGGTCCTACTGGCTACTTTTAGCCAAATTTACTTTGAGAATCAAAAGTGAAAGGAAGACCTGAGTGACTTGTAGTATTTTTAGAGAGGAAATGTTTGTACATTTTAAACAAAATGCTGAAAAGATTATCATTAAAAGAAGTTAAGTAATTTGTACAGGAACAACAAGAAATGCACCTTGAGGGTTCCTCAGAAATTAGCAAGATCTACCTATCTCAGATTCAAGGGTGTAAAAGGGCAAGTATTACATTTGAGGATGTATCTCTGGTTTGCCTGCTCAATGAGGACCATCTAAGAAATTTTATCCCTGAGTTAAACCACGCAAACATTCAGAGGGTACTATAGACATAATCTAGTAAATTGACATACTCTGAAGATTGTGGAAGACCTTGGCATCATCCAATGGTGTTAATCTCTTAAGGATTCAGAATATAAGACTTAAAGAATCATAAAGGCTTCTACCCAGGGTTTAGAAGAAGGAATGAGAGGTCAGGGAAAACATGTGACACTGTCAGTCACTGGCAGAAGCTCGAGAGTGGGGATCTCATGAAGGTGTGAGACTGAAGCCAGAGATGCACTGGAGATCATTACGATGCAATGCTTAGAATACAAATTAAATTTAAGTATAGAAAACATGACTAAATTTCATGAATATCTTATAGTAAAATTAGATTAGTATCCCCTGTGTATTTCAAACAGAATTCTTATTTTTAAACATGTCATTGGTGTTTCTAGCTCTTATAATAAATAGTTCTAAATATTCAAAATAGCTAAATAGTTGGAGATGCCAGGAACCTAGAATATAAATGAAAGTCTACCCGGCTTCTCTGGAAACCAGCAGGGCAGAAAAGCCTGTGTGAGGAGCCTTTCCTGACTTCTCCGGTTTTGTTCTGCAGAGCCCAGGGAAGAGCTGAGGTACGTGTCAGTGTGGCACAGAAAGGTGTGGCCTTGGCAAAGGGAGTCAAGGAAACAGCAAGTGTATTGTTTTCGGGACAAGAGGCCTGGAAGCAGCATGTGTGATGAACTGGAGGCAGAAGATAGCTTGAAAACAGACACTTCTCAGCTGATTGCAAGAAAATGGCAACTAGATATGACTGCAAAATTCCCTTACTCCAACAGTATAGAAATCCTCACAGTTGCAGGGATTAACTCAGAGAAGATTTTTAAAGACACTGACATGGCTAAGTTATTGCCATTTAATGATTAGAATGCAGATGCTTAGAATACAAATCAAATTTAGTTATAGAAAGATGATTAAATGGGCCGGGGAGTTGGCTCAGTGGTTCCGGCGCCTGTCTTGCAAGCGCAAGGACCCGGGTTTGATTCCCGGCAACCACATAACAATACTGGGCGTGGAGACCCACACCCAGCAGCAACCAGTACCACATACCACAGTGCCGGGCGTGGTGGCTCACGCCTGTAATCCCAGCACTCGGGAGGCAGAGGCAGGAGGATTGCTGTGATGTGAGTTGGAGGCTGAGCTCAGGGCCAGCCTGAACGACAAAGCGAGACCCTGTCTCCAAAAACCTAAAAAAAAAAAAAAAGAAAGATTAAAATCCATGACTACATAATAATATAATTAATATTCTTTATGTGTATTTTTAAAAGAACTCTTATTTTTAAATGTCATTTGTATTTTTAGTAATTATTATAAAATTTTCTAAATATTCAAAAGTACTAAATAATTGTTCTTAAGACACACACATGAATAGAGATCTCTCCTTTCTATATGGTTGGTGGTGATGGGAGTCATGCAGTCAAAGATCTCTCATTATACTTCTTTGCAGCTATAGTAATTTAAACATCATTTTCCTTTAATTAATGTCTACCATAATTTCAGATATCAGAAGTTCAAATGCTACAGAATTATAACTGAAATGCTAATAAGCGAAATTTTCAGCCATTGTAATCGTCTCACAATTACCTTATATGTTTACCAAAGTTAGTCAAGTATTTAATAAATTATTTTCATTCTTATAAAAGGAGACATATAGTATTTCACACAGCAAGAAACATACACTATGCTGTCTTGTTTCTCTTGATACGCTTTCAAAATAATCAAAAGAGAGGGAAGAACAGAAAATTAAAACATGACTTCTTGTTCTCATTTATGTAAATCAGACTACACAATATTTACTGTCTGCTTTGCAAAATCACATCATCTTTCAGAACAAACAGACTGATGGGTTCATGCTGTTAGAAATGCTGAGATAGACATACCTTGGGAATATCCTCATAAGTGAAATAAGTAGGTCACAGATAGGTAAATATCACAGATAGGTAAATATCTTTTCTTTGGTATGAGAAAATAAAGATAAAAATGAGTTCTACAATTGTATGTTATATATTGTGAAATAGAAAATACTCAAAGCGAAATAGGGTGAAGGGGGAAAGACAGTGAGATTATAACAAAAAAGAAAAGAAAAAAATTTTATGTACATAGGGGGGTCGTAGGGTGGGTAGGGCTATGGAAAAAAATGAAAATTAAGTTGTATCTTATACTGGTGCAAATCCCCATTGTGGAGTGCAATCGTGATGTGTATATGTCATGTACCAATAAAGATTTCAATTTAAAAAAAAAGAAATGCTAAGAAATGAAAAGAATGGCCTTGAATGCTGTGGCACAGAGGAGTCCTGCTTGATGTCTCTCCCTCCCTCCGTCCTCCGCTCCGTCTCTGTCTGTCTGTCTGTCTGAGTGTGTGTCTGTTTCTCTCTGTCTCTGTCTCCCTCTCTCTGTTGCTACAGATGAGACCCCAGGTCACATGTATTCTAGGCAAGCTCTCTACCGTGGAGCTACGTTCTGAACTTCTATGCTCCCTTGTTTTTCTAACTGCCATGGTAGTGCCTAGCTTTCCCTTTTTATTATTCCAGCACGATGAAACATCTTTTATTCCAAATGCATTTCCCTTCTGCTCATTATCACTTCTCTGTAGCACTTGTAATATTACCTTAAGATGATTTGCAGATTGTAATCCCTACCTTACCCTACAGTTTCCCAGGAAATATTTATGCTTTATGGATATTTTCATACTGTGCTATTATATTGATAGTCTTTGAAAACAAAAGAAAATTCTATTTACAACATTTTGCTTTTAATAGTGGATTACATTTGCAAAATACAGTAATTTTTGGCTGTCAAAAATTGAATGACTGTTGTAGTGAGCTTGTTTTTCCTAAATAGAAATTTAAACTTTTATTTATTTCAGAAGGAAACAATTACTGTGTTAAAGTCAAATTAGCTCTTACAGGCTTACTGAAGCCGCTTCCTTATATGTTACATTTCAGAGTCAAAATTAGGGTAACTTCATTGTCTTTCTTTAGGTACCCTCCGGCAGTTCTGTATGATCAATTATAACTAATTTTATGATGATACTCTCTAGCTTGATGCATGAATAGTGAGTAACTCTTTCATGTCTTAAATGATAAAATCCTGAGCCGTCTATTGGACTATCACTGAAAAAGAGGTTTGGAGAGGGCTGGGGATTTAGCTCAGTGGTTCCGGCGCCTGTCTTGCAAGCATAAAGGCCTGAGTTCAATCCCCGGTAACCACATACAATACTGGGCATGGAGACTCACCCCAGCAGGAACCAGTACCGCATACCACAGTGCCGGGCGTGGTGGCTCACGCCTGTCATCCCAGCACTCGGGAGGCAGAGGCAGGAGGATTGCTGTGATGTGAGTTGGAGGCTGAGCTCAGGGCCAGCTTGAACTACAAAGCCAGACCCTGTCTCAAAAAAAAAAAAAAAAGAAAAAAAAGAAAATACTGAAGCTTGAAAACAAAAGAACTGAGACAAGCTTTTCAGTCTGGAAAATCTGTTTTAATGACTGGCTTAGTTGCTAAGAGCAGGATCACCAGACATGCTGGTGAGCAATCTGCTGGTTTATCATTTTAGCTGAAATCTATAAATAAAATCCAACCTTGAATATGAGTCAGAAATGAGATTTTGGTAGCTTTTTCAGATAACTTTGAATCCATCATACAAGTTGCAGTGTATTTACCATATCCTCCCGAGAAGATGAGAAGGAGGTAAACAAATATCCTAATATTCCCTGAAAAGTCTCAGGAACTTGAAGGATTTCTTGAGGACACTTTGACAGCTATTAGTCTTAAATAAAGTATTTCAAGAGACAAGGTAAGAGTCTATACATAAGATGTTTCTTTTTTACTATTTAACCAGTGATCATTTTCATAGTGTATGTATATATATATATATTTTTCACTTACTTAATTGACATAGGGGGAACTGACATAAACTCTGAGTAATAAGAGGCACCATGTTGGACTAGATGCTGATGTAAATTTAGATAGAGTAACTAAACTTAAATAATTCCTGGTACCAACATTTGTCTTTGCTTGGTATAATTTTCTCCCCTCTGCCTTCTCCAATAACTTTTCTCCTGTTTTCTCAATATAACCTGTCTTACTGTCACATTTTCATTTTCTTTAGATCAGCTAAGTGACGTGTTTGATGCGGGTCCCTGGGAGGCATTTTTCATGCCTTGCACTAGCCGCAGTCAGTCACGATGACCGCTCCTGGGAGCAGTTTCTGGGAAACACCTCGTTGGGGAGGGTTGAGAGTCAGATGGGAACGGTCGGTTTGGCGGGAAGAGGAAGACGAGCATCCAGCCCAGTGGCAGTTTTGTAAATCGGTGCGGGGCTGGAATCATTGTGAGCGACGACGGGTGACTGATATCATTCTCAACAAGTGTCTTTTATCCTTGAGGGGAATTGTGCCAATTTTCCAGTGAGCATAAATGTCCGCAGATGTTTGAAATGAAACCTGCTGATTTGTAACTCAAAGGTTTTAACTCCAAATTCTTGGGGAATGTCAGTGAAAACTGGCAATTTGACTATTGTTTCAGCAAAAGATCATTGGATGTCCTAAAGTCATTTGTCTAATCTGTCACTGGCACACAATTCTAGCCTAATGATTTTTTTACTAAGTCAGGGGTATGAATAGATTGTTAACTGTTGCTAGATTCAGAGCACAGTTCACACATATATACATCTGAGTTTTGCTGCTGATATTTTGTAAGTCAAGGAAAAAATGTTAAGAGATTATTTTGAAATATTTTCTGGCTCTGCATATACAAAGACGACTGTCAGTACTGAAAAACATTTTTTTTTTTTTTTAAGGTTTTTTGAGACAGGGTCTCGCTTTGTGGTTCAGGCTGGCCCTGAGCTCAGCCTCCAACTCACATCACAATCCTCCTGCCTCTGCCTCCCGAGTGCTGGGATGACAGGCGTGAGCCACCACGCCCGGCACTGTGGTATGTGGTGCTGGTTGCTGCTGGGCGTGAGTCTCCACACCCGGTATTGTTATGTGGTTACCGGGGATCGAACCCGGGCCCTTGCGCTTGCAAGACAGGTGCCGGAACCACTGAGCAAACTCCCCGGCCCTGAAAAACAATTTTGTAGCGTGTAAAACTTTAGAAATATTTTAAAGAGAAGTAATTATCACCCGTAAGAAGTGAGTATGAGCCGGAGTGAAAATAATATATGTTTTCTAGGTAAAATATTTTTCTAAGGTTTGTTGAGAAAATGATTGTCCTTTCGGGTTCCCCTGAGTAAACAGCTTTACCTCAGCATCACTTTCTCCTCTGTGTTGCTGTGTGGACCACTAAACGATTGGCGGGTGGAAAAGAATACTTGTCTTTGTTTCTCCTTCATATCCTGGATATCCTCCATTGAGCATTTTAAATATTTTGGGGGCAGTACAGTAATTTAGAGATCTACATTCAAATTTAAAATAGAATCTGAATGCTCTAATCAATTATTTTTTAAATGTATCTCTTTCTAAAGATCTGTGCCAATGAATTATTTGACTACTTTTTGCTGTCGTTTGAATATCCTAATAATCACATCTACCCAACCAAACTTAGTTGACATTTCTCAATATGACTGTACGTTAGCACACCTGGGACCTTAAAAACGATGCAGGTGCCCGGATTCTACCCAGACGTAATGAATCACTCCAGAAGGATCACTAGTTTTAGAAATTTCCCAAATGAATTATAATGCAAATGAGTTGAAAATTAGTGCTGTAGACTATAGACAACAAACACATTTTCATTTTACACAAAATTGCTAATAGCTGTTAATAATTGTTATTAGAAAACTGTGCTAAGAATACTCTCAAGGTCAAGCATGGGCTCAATATACTTGTTGTTAAATGCCAAATGCTCCGGAGAGGGGAGCAGGAAATCACACAGCGTGATACATCATTGTTACTATGTGTCATATATCCTTATGATTTTACATTTTTTCCTCCTGGTCATGGCGTTTACTCCTTTGTCTTAAGTTTTTATTATTATTGTGAGACACATCTGTATGTTTGAGAAAAAAAGGGATATCTTACTCTAAGTAATTCTTTCTAGTTGTTTTCCTACAGAGTGGGGTTATGAGATTAAACATTACCTACACACACATTCCCACACATAAACACCACATGTTGCAAGTGCCTGAGAATTTACTATTAGTAAAGTATGCAATAACAATATTTTTGTGACGATTACCAGTAAACACAGGATTAAAGGCAGCAAAATCCCCCTTGCTTTCCCACTTACTCTGTATCTTGTGCCCGAGTGCCAGTGTTGTCACATGTTGATGCCACAATCCCGTGGACCTCATAGGGGTGTGGGAGTGTTTTGAGAGCCACGTGACCTACACTGTATGCATGTAAAACTCTTTGTACAGTATTTGTAGAATCTGTCAACCACTCTCAGTATTGCTGATATATACATCATCTGATTATTCATAGAGTTTTGTCAATTCAAAATGCAAGTAGGTCCTATTGTCTATTGTACTTCCTAGTCATCATCTAATGCAGGAAATATAAAACAAAGGAGTTGGGATAGATAGCAATATGGTATGATAACACCCCATAGCAACTAGAATCAGTGAATAATTTGAGAGTCATTGGCATGCAAGTGGGGAAATAAGATTCAGAACCAAGTTGATTTAGTTCCACTCTAAACCAGCTGATAGACAATACCTCATAATTTACAAAGCCTATTGATTTACTTCATCTCATTTGATACACCTGCGAGGTAGATATTATTGAGTTCATTTACCAATAAATAAACAGATGCTTAGAAAATTAAAATGGTTTGTCCCAGCTGTCTCCACTAATATTAATTAAAATTATAATTATTAAAGTATGACTGTAATGCCACAGATTTTTCTGTCCCTTTGAGAAAACTCTATGGATAATCAGAGGATCTATATATATCAACGACATGTTTTCATTAGACAGGGCTGTTTTCGATTAAATGAATAAGAAAACATGTAAACTCAGGATAATGTGGCATTTGCATCATAACCTCATAAGAAAACTGAATCTTGAGGCCACTGATTTTATTTCTCCTGAATAAATTATTTATTTAAAGCTTAGTTCATGCATGTTGTAGAGTGATTAATATTTGTTTTGTTTGTTATTTAAGTCAACTATCTTGCATATTTTGAAGAAAAAAAAGCTGCATTTGAATGGGGAAATATCCTTATTCTAAACCAACCTGGCTGAGATCACCTTTTATTGAAAGGATACGATTTCTCTCCCTTTTCAGAGATGATCATTTCCAATTATCTTTGTAAGGAAGATTTGTAGGTCTGTAAGATGTTGTCATATCCTGTACACTGCAGGTGTTAAACATTTTAAGGTCAACGTTTCAAAGAAATGTCTAAATGTCTATGGTGAATAGAGCCTTCATGTTTTCTCATGCCCTTGAATTAGCCATTCATGCAGAAAATGCATGTGCAAGCCATATGGCAAGAGACCTACATGCTACTTTTTTTTTTTTTTTTTGAGACAGGGTCTCGCTTTGTAGTTCAGGCTGGCCCTGAGCTCAGCCTCCAACTCACATCACAGCAATCCTCCTGCCTCTGCCTTCTGAGTGCTGGGATTAAAGGTGTGAGCCACCACGCCCGGCACTGTGGTATGTGGTACTGCTTGCTGCTGAGTGTGAGTCTCCACGCCCAGTATGGTATGCGGTTACTGGGGGATTGAACCTGGGTCCTTGCGCTTGCAAGGTAGGCGCCGGAACCACTGAGCTAATCCCCCGACCCCCTACATGCTACTTTCAAGAATCTCTTCGGACAGTTGTCTGGATTGTGCACAAGCAAAAATCAGAATTGAAACCTATAAGGGATTAGAATCTCAAACATGCATTTAATCAAATCTCTGCACTGGATTTATTTTGAGAATAAAAGTGCAGAGTCCAAATATATGTAGGTAACCCTTTCAGAAAGAACATTAGACCTGGAAGGCTAATTCTTTTGGAAAGCATTTAAATGTTTAAATGTCCCCCTTCTCAAACTTAACTTAGACAATAACAAAACTGCAACAAAAAGAAACAGTGCCAGCTGACTTACTATTTCTTAATCAATGTGCATATGAGATGTGTATTTTTTTTGTTCACTATTGTGAACTTTCTTTTTTGTCACAGGCCTTACTGGTTCCTGTGTGTTAAGCCTCTACACATGTTTAATTTGTCAACTTAAGTTCTACAAGTAGAAGCAGAGTTTAGAACCCAGATAGGCGACCAAGTCATAATCATTACTCTCTCTGTCTCCTGTGCCTCTTGCAACTGAATTAGTTTTGCTCAAGTTACTTACAGAACATTCATACCCTTTTTATCATCTCTTGATCTTCTGCAAACAATATAAATTAATAGGTGTATTTTAATTGACACACAACATTGGTTAAGAAGAAACAAATTTTTCAGTTTATTGTTTTATTATATCTTTACTATTTTTAAAAAACTCAAAATATTTCTGATATTATTTTTAATCTTGTTAGATGTGCTTAGGGTGAGATGGGTTTGAATGATAAATAGTAAGAAGAGTCCATGAGCCTAAATAGTCAATGAGCCTTCAGTAATAGATGATGTGGGAGAAATATGAGCGAATTAGCCATGACATCTTGGAGAAGGAATGTTCCGTTCCAGAAAGGAGGAGGATATTTGGAGAAGGCTATATCGTGGTGATGTATCCGGGAATAGTGAGGGTCTCATTATGTTTGGAGCACAGAAAATGGTGAGGAAGGAAAGCGAAGGCCAGGGTGGCAGAGTGTGTACAGGCTGTGTTTACACAGGCCTTTGCATATTGAGCATGTGATAACATAAACTTAACTACACTATTAAAGACCACTTCAGAGTCTGTGTGGAGAACGGACCGGACCGCAGTCAGGACAGTGCAGGGAGACCAGGTAGGAAGCTGTTGCAGTGACCTTGGTTAAAGATGTTGGTGTTTCAGACAGACAGGTAAGAGAGGGCCGGTGAGAAGTGACCACATGATGAAGGTATCTTAGAAGTAAAATCAAGAAGTCGATGATACAGTAAGCTTGCTATGAATATGAAAGAGAATCAAATTTACCCTGTGGTAATCGGCCCAGGTAAGAGGGAGGAACTGGCAACAACCCACAGGGGAAAGGCAGGAACGGACCTTTTGGTTTTGAAACGCCCATGGCATGTCCAGTACAAGTGGAGGCATGGACAGTTGACTACACAACTTTGAGAGATATATCCTGGAGAGTCTTCCTGATTTTTCTCATTTGCTTCCATCTTACCTTTCTATAGCAAGGTGATTATCTGAAATCTTTATTTCAGTTTGTTAACTCTCCATTCAGCAGTATCTTTTCCATAGTTGATCTGTGTGGAATAAATTTTATTTTAATTAGATATTTTAAAAATAAATGCTGAATATTTAGTAACAGTTACTGTGTACATGCTACATAAGAAAGACACGAAGAAGGCAATGTGTAATTGGAGGTGAGGTGCAGAATTAGTATAGAGCTAAATCTCCCTATTTCATAGAAAGAAGCTCAATATTGAAAAAAAATAGGAAATGGTGAGAGTATTTCATAGAGGTTTGGAAATAAATACAAAAGAAAATAGTTAAAAGAGCTGCAATTGGTTTGTTCTGCAGAGAGATACTTGGGCAAGGTGAATAGCTGAAGTAAAAAAGGAGTGGCTATTCTTGTCTTCCCTGCAGTAGTGTATGACTTTTTAAACTATGCTATTTAACTATTTTATTTAACTATTTTATTTCATTTAACTATTATTTTGACTATTTTATTTTATTTGACTATTATTTAAACTATTAAACTATTTAAACTATTTTAAACTGTTACTCATATTTTGACAAGATTAAATTTTTGCTGCGATGTCACTCAGAGGTAGAGTGCTTGTCTAGCATATAAAAGACCCCGGGTTCAGTCTTTAGCATTGGAGAAACAAATGTAATATAATGATAAAATAATGTTCAAATGCAATTTAAATATCACTGAAAATATAATTCCATCTGTCTTGAAGATCATAAAATTACCACATCCAGGAAATATTTAATAAGAAAAATCGGTGATTCTTTAATAGGTACTGGCTTCATGCCACACATAAAATTTAGCTTGAACCTCAAAGTATGGGAGCAAATGACATAGATTTCCATTCCTCATATTACTGGTTACACATACTTTTGATAAAGATACTCTGTAATTTACAGACCTGGGTTCTTAGTGGCCCTTCCAGTCTCATGACGGACTCCGTTCTCAGAGGAAAAGTCGTCTCTCACTGACCTCTTTCATCTCTGTCTCACCGAGGAACCTTCTGCCTTGGGGTCATTTTGCTTCTGACTTGAGCTGACACCCAGAGAATGACATTTCTCCTCAGAAATCGGAAAGTAAATTTTTATGTAATTCCACTGAATAACAAAATTTTTATTAGATGATTCATAAAGTTCTGGATTTAAGTTTGCTTAAGTAAACTAGATAAAACCACTTAGAAGTAGTAATGCTTTGAAGGGCTTAAACATTTACTTAAACAAATACAAGGTGTGATAGAAATATATGGTGAATAGTTAAAGTTTTAAACATGCATTACAGTAAAAGACACTTTATCAATAATCTCCCGCAAAATGCACCCTACCCTGCGGACACACCTGTCCCATTAGTGTGACCCCTTCTGTTCTTTTGAGATTTTTGTTTAGCGTATGTTTGCAGCACATACTGGTTACATTCACTGTGGGGGAGTAGATACATGGACATAACACAGCTTCGTTCTTTTTTTAAAGTATCTATTGGTACATTATGAATACACACGATAATTGCATTCAACATTCAGAGTTTGAGAATATGACATGACTTGATTCTCATTTTTCCCCCTTTCCCCCCGCCCTGCATCCCCTTGCCCCCATATACACAATCTTTTTCTTTTTTCTTTATTATTACCACATTCATTTTCCCCTCGTTATTTACCCGAACACTCTTTCCTTTTAAATATTTTCTACTTCACAATATCAACTATACATACTACAACTCATTTACAACTTCATATTCTTGTACCCTTCCCCTTCGCCCCTTTCACGTGTCCTGTGTCTATTGGTCCTCCTCCTTTTTACAAATACTTCCTAATTCCCATGATCCACCTTTAATTTTTATTATTTATATTTTGTGTTTGTCATATAAGAGAAATCATGAAATATTCAGGCTAGTGTGTCTAATTTATCTCATCTACTATTCTGGTCTCAAGGTGTATCTATTTTCCTAAAAATGGCAGAGGTTTATCATTTTGTGGGCAAAGTATTACGCTATTGTATATAATATCATATTTCCTTTATGTATGCATCTATTGATGGACATATAGGCCACTTCCAAGATTTAGTGATTGTGAGTTGTGGATATGTGTTTGTCACTATAATATGATGTCCTCAACTCAACTTTAAGAAAGATACCCAGGAAGGCTATTGCTAGGCCAAATGGAACTTCTACCTTTTCCTTTTCAAAGAATCTTCATACTGATTTTCAGTGGTTTTAATAGTTTTATTTAGTTTTGTAAGGCAGGATCTCACGTGTATTTTAGGCTGGCCTTGAATTCACTGTGCACACAAGGCTGGCTCTGAACATACAGTGATCTTTGGCTTTCTGAGTGCTGAGATTACAGGTGTGAACCACCACGCCTCGCAGTAGTTACATTTTATACCAAAAAGGGTAGTGGGTATTTTTCACAAATGGCTTTTGTTATTTCATTATATTTCTATCATTGTTTTAAGAAGTCAGTATGCGCATACATTTCTTTCACCGTGAAATGTGTGTAGTTTTAATTTCGTTGTATAAAATTTGAGATTACATTGCCCCTGTGAAGCATCTCATGTTTTGCCATTTTATGTACAAATTTCCTTTCCCTGAGTATTTTTTCCTTTGAGCGTCACAGCTAACAAAACTCACCCATAACTAAATGTAGGAAAAGGAGAATGACACTTTAAAAAGAAAGTGGAGCCTCTGGCTTCCGCTTGCCAGTGGCGGTGGGCTGGGCGAGCCCCTGGACGGCACACGACTTCGGCGGAGGAGGAGGGGGAGGAGGAGGAGGGGAGGATGGAGATGACGTGAGAGGAGAGCATCAGCTGAGGATCGGCTTCCGTCGTCGTTGTTCCTACACAGTCTGGTCCAGTGTTCATATGCGTATTCGTGTAGGTTCATCAGCACAACCGTAGTGTGAGATCTGTCTTGTTCTCATAAGTTGGGAGACTTGAGGCCCTAACATCATGAAAGAAATTCTGTCTTTAGTGATTTAGTTTAACTCCTACTCGATTGCTGGCCCAGTGGCAGAGCTACACCAGTTTGTTTTCAGGTTTCAGGCACCATGCCCGTTGGTCACGCACCTGTGAGAGCCAGAGCAAACCCGTGCTCCTTTCCGTGGACTCCTGACATCTACGCTGGGTCACCCAAGGCAGTGAAAAGCTCTTTGTCACTAATGTACTCGTATGTACTACAGTTCCTTTCCTTTCTAGGATGATGAGTGTAAAACAGAAAATACACACACTTTAGTTGAAAAATATTAAGAAAGATTAAACAGAACAAAGCAAATAAATTGGGACAGATGATGAAGAAAGGGAACGGGGGGAATGACAATGTACATTGTAATTAAAGTGGATCGTGTAGGTGAATATTGATATATTACTTGGAAATTAGTAAGAAGGTCATGAATGAAGGCTCAAACGAGAAGCTCAGTTGTATCTTGATTCATAGATTTAATTCTTTCCAGGATTCCGGTCGCCAACTGAGCTGCACAAGAACTGAATCCAGTTCAGTGGTTAGGGGCAATGTTGACCGGAAGGTGAAATTGTATTTAGTTTTGTTCAGATAAGTTTGCAACCAGAATTGTGGAGAAGTTTGAGTTTATGAACCGAGAAACTACTGGGGAAAATGATTTCCAGAACAGCTGATTGAGGAAGTACAGTACATCCTTTCCACAAATACATAAAACTACAAGACTGTCACAACGACACATTCAGGAAATGGAAATTGACGAAAGATTGTACAAAACTAGCATTTATCTAAACAAAACTACTGGAACTTGGTAATAATTATAGGAATTTGTGATGTTTTAACTTCAGCTTTTCTCATTCTCTCTTCCTTACCCTCTTCATTCTAGTAAAGAATATTCAGGAAAAAAATTGATTTCTATCTTAAAGCCCAAATGTCAAACTTGAATCTGTATGGATAAGTTTAAGGTGTAAAATTCTTTCAATCTCCTCTATATCTATATCATCACATGATAGAAATGGAAAACAAAATATATAAATTTACAATTTTATTTTAGTGTAGCAGAGGGTTAATGATAACTAATAAAACTTATTCTCTAAATATCTTTTGACATGGTATACATTTATAAATATATAAACTGTTAAAAACTGAAGCACAGCTTGGAGAAAGACAATAATCTATACTGGAGGATCAATCTGTGTATCAGGTAGCACGAACAGAAAGTTTCCTGTTCCGTCGCATTGTGGGGGTACTAGGGGGCACAGAGGAATTTGCTAGCGGTCCTTAGCCCTCAGCCCCCGGCGCAGGAGAGCTTTGGCTGCCTCTGCCGAGACGCCTGCACAGCGCCCCAGGTCAGCGCGGCAGGCCGGGGGGCTCTAGGCTGGACTCCCTCACACGGCGGCAGCGAGGCGCGCCAACTCCCGGGAGCCTCGGCTCACTCTGCTTCGCTGGTATCCCGCTGGGAAAAGCAAATCCCACAAGGAAAAGCGTCTCGCAAGTGTGGCTATGGGAAGGTGTGACTCCGTGGGCTCCTCGCCGTCCGCCGCGGCCGTGCCCAGCTCCCGGGCTCATGCCTCCTGTGCAGGGTACCCCCATCGCCTCCCGAGCACCCTCGGCCTCATCTGGTCATCGCACCCATCAAGGGGTCCATGACCTCAGAACCAAATCCGGTCCGGTGTGGATGAGGCTTCTGGGTGCCGCACGTCTATCCAAGCGCTCACGACCCAGTAAACAACCTCCGTCCTCACGTACTTACAGAGCAGCAACGAAGCAGATAGAGCAATAGACAGCCCTGTTGGAAACGAGGAAGAAAGAGAAAAACATGATTATTATTGAACCACAGCAATTCTAAAAGCCAAAGAGCTACAAGAATCGGTGCTCCTCCGCTGGGAAGTGTTTCTTGATTAGGATTCACTTCTGATTTCTAAGAGTTCCTCACTAAAGCTCTCTGTGCCTCTCGATGCTTGCCTCCGAGAGTTTGGGTCTGCCAATAAAGCCTCTTCCCGCACCCCCACGTCCCGGTCTTCTTCCCATTGCTCTCGTCTCATCATCTCCATCCTCCCCCTCCTCCTCCGCCGAAGTCGTGTGCCGTCCCGGGGCTCGCCCAGCCCACCGCCACTGGGAGCGGAAGCCAGAGGCTCCACTTTCTTTTTAAAGTCGCGTTCTCCTTTCCTACATATTGAAAATGTTGTCTTTTTCTGTAAGTCAGAAGTTTGTTCAATGCCATGGAAACCACATTTACATACATACATACATACATACATACATACATACATACATACATGTATATATAAAACAAACCTTCACCTCTTTTACTTTGGTCTCCATGAATAGCTGCCATGAACTAAAGCTTGTAAGGTTCCTGGGAGCATTTTATCTAACTAAGAGCGTCTACTACCACTTCCTTCAGCTGTTTTGAAATCTCAGTAAACGATCTTACAGCCACGTCATTGATTTAATAATTACTTTGAATATATTTCTTTCATAATCCTCTACTTCCTGAGAGGTAATATGTAAAAGTTTTTATCTTCTGTGAAACTCAGTATTTTTTTTCAGATTCTCTAAATTCATATTAAAGGTGAAGCTCCCATTTGCTATTCTTTTCCTTAACTTGATCTATCATAAATAACTAAAAATAAAACTGACATTTTAAACATTCCTCTTAAAATTCTCTCTAGCTAGAATTATGAGTCCATTATCACATGATTAGACATATTTTCTATCTTTCAAATACTGCAAAAAGAAGTTGTGATTATTTTAATACTATATCATATCTTTCTAGAATCCAATAGCAGGTTAATTATAACTCCTCAAATATCTCCTCACAGCTCAGTCCCAAAAGCAATATCACTACTTTCAAGTTTGTGTTTTATTGACTGTCAAATCCTGGTGCCAATTCCCCACTACTCACTTAAAGCAAAAAACAAAAACATTTCTTACCCCTTTCTTACTGGGGTTGATGTTTTCTCAGCGCTGCTCTGGGCTGACACATGCAGACTCAGTGCGCGTGGCCAGGACCCTCGAGATAGCTGCTTCTTTCCCCAGTGGCCTTCGATTTTCCAGAAGCCCAGCATGGTGGCCGTTGACACTGGGTGACGGCCAGTCCTGTGTGCATGTGCTTCTCCTACTCAGGACACCAACCGAGGCCATAGGAGAGAGCACACGAGGACGCGGAGCCTGCGGGCTGCCACCCCGAGAGCTTTAGGACCAGTGTCTGTCACGTGATTTTTGAATTAATGTAGGATTTCTGGGATATGTAATTATAGGAGAGACATATTAGGAAACAAAATTTGATTTAAATTTTCTTAAAAGTCATATTATTTCTTCATATTTTTATTCCTTTAAGCAAATAGATTTTGCCGTTAAGTCTCTATTTCGTAAACTTTAGAAAACTCTCATTTAAGAAGTTAATCAGGACTGGATAAAAAAAGCTGTGATTCTTCTACAGAATGAAGTATTACTCTGCCATTAAAAATGATAAGTTTGAATTATTTATACTTAAGTGGACATACCTTGAGGATATCCTCATAAATGAAATAAATAGGTCACTGATAAGTATATATCGCATCTTTCCTCTGGTATGAGAAAATAAAGATGTAAATGAGTCCTAGAATTGTATGTTATATATTGTGAAATAGAAAATACTCAGAGTGAAATAGGGTGACAGGGGAAAGATAATGAGATTATAACAAAAAAAGAAAGGAAATAAATTTTATGTATATGGGGGGGTGGTAGGGTGGGTAGGGCTATGGGAAAAATGAGAATTAAGTTGTGTCTTATACTGGTACAAATCCCCATTGTGGAGTGCAATCACGATGCATATATGTAATGTACCAATAAAGATTTCAATTAAAAAAAAGAAGTTAATCCGAGTTTAACAGATATTATTTCTTCTAGAGTGACTTGAAATGGAAAAATTTTACTTTGAAGTCGTTTCGTGGCCTAATCTCTTCTTGCAGTCCTTGTATCTGCCAGCTGCCTGTAGCTGAGTGTTTTCTACAGTACTCAGATGGCCAGGGCACTCCGATTTTGTGCTCAGGATCATGCGAGAAGCATGGCGGTTCTTATAACGAATATTTAAGCTTCATTTGTCCTCTTGAGGGGAGTGAGGGTGATAATAGTGTCCATCTTGGGATTATACTTAAAACTGCAGGTGTCTGGAACAGTGAGTGGTTTAAAGCAGGAGCTCATCCAGTAACAGTCCTATCAGTGGTTAACTCGGACTCTAACGCCAGCTGGCGGGTGACTCTTATTTTTAGGAGGAAAGTTGAAAAGAGCCTAGTTAGCTCCAGAAGGGCTAGAATTAGGCAAATGTCCTAACGTGAAGTGTATAATATAGAGAAAATACAGCAAGGCAACGTGAAATAGCACCACCACCACACACAAAAATAATCAACATAGATTTTCTTTTTTGATTAAGCTACCTGGTTTTAAAAAGTATCATTTCCTAACATTTAGAATTCTTTATTACATAAGACCTTTTGCTATAGTAGCGCCAGGAGAAAATTCGTGGACATGATAGATAGGGGTCAGTGGTACACTGGTTCACAGTTCTGGGACTGACATCCACATACTGCTTTAGGTATTTCTCCCTCCCCTAACTCAGTCTAGTCTTTTGGGATGTCAGTTAGGAGTGGGAATGTTTCCCAAGCCAAGAAAATCTGAGTCCATCAATCTCCCATCTTTCCTCTTCCATTTTTCTCTCAAACTCTTTCTCCTCTTCCAATTTTCTCCTTGGTCCTTAATTCCCTAAAATTTAAATATTATTATAATGTGAAAGAATAGACAATAATTGGATCTTCATTTTCAACTTTAAATAATTTTGAAAATAGTAATAACTTCATTTTCACCAGCCAGAATATTGATTACCTACAGTGAGAATTGAATGGATTGTAATTACAAAGGGTCATACTCTAGATTTCAAGATTTCTGGAGGATTGATAATATTCTCTTTTCTTTTTTGTCTTTTTAAATTACGTTATCTCTTCGCTTTCCCTCACATTTTTGTTGCTGCATATTAATTACACAGACTAAAGAGTTTTGCTTTGATAGATTTATCATAACATACTTTTATTATTCTCTAGTTTGTATTGTATGATTTTTTATGTCAGTCGATCCTGTATTTTATTCGCTTTCTAATTATTTGTTTAGTGATACATTGTATGACTTGTATTTAATATAAATGTATTTTATTTATCATGCTTTTAAAACCTGATGTGAACTCATTTTTGATAACAATAGCAGTTGGAAGGACTTGATCATAAATTTTTGCTTTGCAGCTCTTCAGATCTTTTTGACTTTTTCTTTCCCAAGATCTATGTTATTTCTAGATTAACCTGATCTCTTCCAGTTAAACATCATCACATCTCTTCAAATTAAATTCATTTTGCCAAATTACTGAGCTGATCTCTGTTATGGATTGAGCATATCTAATCAGGAAATCCTAAATTCAAAATACGTCAACATCTGCAACCTATTTTATCACCCAGATGGCACACAAGAAGTTTCAGGTTTTGGAGCATATCAGATTTGGGATTTGTTTGTTTGTTTGTTTGTTCTGATTAGGGATCTACAACTAGTAAAATATGTGGAAATAGCCCCAAAGCTGATAATCTTCAATATCTGTACCACTTTTATCTCTAGCACTTCAGATGAAGGACGCTTAAATTATGCTTTTAATTTAAGAGGTTAATGTGAGTCAATTACCAAATGAAACTGACATAAAAAGCATTTAAAAACAGAAAACATTTTTATTTGTCCAGAGACAATGTTGATTTTATTTATTTATGTTTTAGGCTTTATTTTTTGATGTGCACAATAACTAAAATTTTGGGGTGCATAATACAAGTTCTCTTACATACATATATATGTAATAATCAAATCTGGACATTTTACATCTTAATCAAGTTAAAATTATTTCTTTGTGGTAAGAATGCTTAAAGTCATCTATTCTAGCTATTTTGAAACATATTATACATTTTAGATTCAGTTACACCAGTATGAAATAGGATACCAGAATTTTACTCTCCCTGCAGATCTGTAACATTGTATTCATTGACTGACTTCTTATCTCTCCATTTCTGTACTCATTACAGTCTGATCATGCCACATTGATCTAAAACTACTTCTAGGAGCTCAGGTGCAATCCAGTAGTCAGCTGAATTTCAAGTACATCTTCTCTAACTTCCTTGTAGACCAATCAAGAATTTGAATTCTTTCTGGACAATAGTGTTCAAGGAGAAGAAAGATTCTATTTTTAGCCACATGTAAAAATGCATTGATAGTTATTTGAAGTTCTGTGTTTTCCTCTTCTTAGATTGTCAGTTCACTGGGGGCAAAGAACCTCTGCTCATATTGATATTTGCATATATATTACCTGTTTCCTCGTGTTTTAAATTGGTTTCTTTTCTTGGCAGCTCAGTGTTTTAAATTGATTTCTTTTCGTTTCTTGTGAAAGATCAACAGATATGCAGTGATATTTGCTTTGTAAATTGTTGCACAAATGATGCAGCAATAATCTTCATGGCTCCTCAAGAAACAGTTCAGAGCTGATTGATTTTTTTAAAAAATACAGCTACTACAATTAAGAGAGATCATATAATAGGGGTGTCATAATTCATGTCCAGGTCCTTGCCTTTGTCTTTGTGGTATTGCTGAAACAAATACTCAGACCTGAACAGCTGTAAGAGCCTAGGGTTACAAGCTTGCTTACAAATATAGGGTTATTTATACTTCACAGAGCATTTACATATGTTTCAAGGCGGTAGATTAGTATAAGCACTCAGAGAGTACATGGCAAAGTACTGCAATCCAAAGCCCTCACGCCTTCTATTACTAGCCAAGGAGAATCTTCATTTACCTATGTTCATGCTCTCACTAATATCCTAATTCCAACTGCTTTGCAGTCTTAGAGCTTCTAAGGAAATCTGCATCTGAAATTATTTCAGGATTGAAGAAATATGAGAGTTGTTGAATGACAAACAAGCTGCTTCTTCCTGTTATTACGTTAGTCTACTTTGGCTGCCTAGTGCTCTTTGATAGGTCGGAAAACAGAAAACTTTTGTTTTTCAGACAGAATTCACTGTCTTTCCATGCTTGTCTCTTGGCTTAATTAACAGAGAGAATTAAGTTAATGAGGTTAATCTATAAGTTTAATTGTTAGATGTGCTGGGTTAAGATTCAAATAACAAATTAATAATTCAAGAAGAATATCAGGAACACTAGATGGAGAAGTATACTATTGAAGTTGAAATTTTATTTTATATTCTATCATTATGTAATCTCCAGAAAGTTAATTATTTTCTCAAGTTAAGCAGAGGAAAAATTAGGATTAAATGCATATGCAGTAATTCTTAGGGGTATTTGGAAGACTGAATATAATAATATGTAAAATAAATGTTCAAACTATAAAACATAATGAACATATTTAGGATAATTTTGGTTATCATCACTGGGGCAAGAATTAATGATTTAGATAATTGTAAAACCTTTTACTTTTATTAGAAAAGTAGTTAATCTTGACTTTTATTATAAAAGTACTTAATCCACAAAATACTTTGCATGGTGTCATTTTGCTCTTCGTCATTTATCTGTGAATAAAAAATTATTAATAGTCCAGTTTAAAATTTGGGACATTCCAGAATTTTGAATGAGCAATATTTCTAAATATAGCACTTTATGTGTCTTACTTGATCAACTTACTGCTGTTGCTATTGCTATTGCTGGTGCAATAACAGCGGTCCCCTCAAAGCCTCATTAGGTCCTACACAGACAGGACTTCTTCAGAGGTGGCTGGATCTAGAGCATGTGACACTGGGGTCCATTCATCGTACAATACTTGGATCAAGGCATTAGGATTAAGGTTGTGAATGCTGCCTGCTCTAAGTAATCTGCATAAAATAGAAGTGGAAGGAAATGCTGTTAAGATCCCTGGTTGATTTTGCTGTCTTTGACTGCAATGAACTGTCCATCGTCTGTGACACCCCTCTGCCACATCCACCCTTGCTCTGGAATTGGCCAGTTATGGACTGAAACCTCTACAAACTGTGAGCCAAACAAATCTGTCTTCCTTTAACTTTAGGTGCCATGTGTTTTGTTTCAGCAACAAGCAGAGAGTATCTAAGTCACATATTTTCACAGAAGCTCAGGGCTTATTCCAGAGGCTTTGGAAAATGAATAAGAAGAGGATTTTCTGGCTTATAGCCTTAGGCTTTTAGAAAAATATTTATATTAGGTCTTTGGTATCATTGTGTTTATCTATGAATATCTTTTTATTGTGTTTTTGCAGGAAGCTTAACGCCACAGGAAAGTACAATGAATAATACGACAGCCACCTACATTTCAACAGTTCATATACAGAAGTGACAGAAATGATTATCACTTTTTAGGATTATAGATCAAACACTGCCCAGGTAAGAAATATAACTTTATCTTCAATCCCAGAAACTACTTCATATTTTCATTCTAATTATGGAGCCTATTTCCCCAGCTGTAAGTCACCAGCTCCTTATGAATTTTTCTTTGAATGTCACAGTGCATATAACTTAAATATGTTCCTAGATGTTACAATTTGTTGTTCTGTCTTTATATCATGGGGATCTCTTGGTTGTTGACAATTTATCCAGACTCTCTTATATATTAATTGTTCTATGGAAATGTCTTGTCACCCAAGTTTTTGTAATTGGTTTCCACTGGCTATTGGTTTTGCTGCATAGCTGCTCCGTCTGTTTTTATGTGGGGATTTGGAAAGACTAAGAAACTCGCCATCACTTCTCCTGCCATCTTTCCAGACAGCTATTATCATTTTGTCATTTTTTCCAATAATGTTTTTATACTGCTCAAAATGAATCACTGAGAACATGCCAGAATCTCATTTTTAATTTAGATTTTCATCATTCTTTTTTTTCTTCTCAAAGATGGTTCTCATTTTAATCTTGTTTAATTATAAAAGTATCCTTAAACAAAGTATGATATTGTTTTATGCACTTAAAATTTTACACGACTGGCATATTGCATATATGGTTTTGAATTTTTGTCTACTCACTTAACAAGTAGCTTCTGAGCTCCCTCTTACATCTATCTGGCATTCTTTTGAACTGACACAGAAAATTTTACTTATCATCCTCCTACTGATGGACATTTGGCCTATTTTCAGCTCTGTACTATGAGAAGTGATGCAGAGATTAATATTTCCATACTTATCCTCTAGTGTACATGCTTGAAAATTTAATGTCATTAAGTGGGGGCTGTTGGGTACAGCTTGTGCAGTGCTGAGTTGTACTAGTTGCTCCGTCATGATTGTGCCAATTGTGTCACTTCTTCACCACGTTATTTTATTCAGCTTTCAACTATTGGCCAGTTGAATGGAGAAAAAAATACAGTACTGATTCTCAAGCGTTTTTTCTCTGATTACTCATGAGACTCAAGTCCTATTTGGGAAGGTTTTCTATGTCTAGATTTGGAAGAAGAGATGGAAGGATTTTACCATTACTCAATCCTTTCTTTGACCCTGATGATTTTTTGGGCAATTATTTCCCTGCAAATCAGTTAGTTTTCCATTTTCTAATGGTAACTTAGGGCTGGTGATGGCTTACTTGAGAGAGTGATAGTTTTGAACAAATTATGGTAAACTGAGATGTATTACAGCTTCCATGAAGACAATATCACTGGTTAAAGGCTATTCCCTTAAGATTAATTTTCTTCTGTATAATACAGTAGGTCAAGAAAGTTGGTCAAATATTGGCAAGTAAATTAATAAATGCATCTCACAGTTCTTGCAGCACTGTTGATACATTTTTCTCTTGAACATTCTGCTTTTCTCTATCCTTTTTGCTCTAGTCCTCTTTTCCCCTCTTTCATTTGACTTTTTTTCCATTCCTCTCTCTATTTCATTTCTCTTCTTCATTCCTCATTCGCCATTATTGTCTCTTCATTTTGGTCCGTAGTTGGATACTGAGAATTTGACTAGTTTAGTTTTTTTTTTTTTTTTTTTTTTTTTTAGACAGGGTCTCACTTTGTGGTTCAGGCTGGCCCCGAGCTCAGCCTCAAACTCACATCACAATCCTCCTGCCTCTGCCTCCCAAGTGCTGGGATGACAGGCGTGAGCCACCACACCCGGCACTGTGGTATGTGGTACTGGTTGCTGCTGGGTTGAGTCTCCACACCCGGTATTGTTATGTGGTTACCGGGGAATCGAACCCAGGCCCTTGAACTTGCAGGACAGGTGGCCGGAACCACTGAGCTAACTCCCCGGCCCTGACTAGTTTAGTTTTTATGTTGTAGAACATAACCATCATTGAACTAGAGAGTACACATATACTTTTCTGTTTTTTCACTCATTTCATCTTGTACACATTCTTATAAATTTGAGGTAGTTTTGCTTGTAATTATTTTCTTTTTTTTTCTTTTAGATTTTTTTGAGACGAGGTCTCCCTTTGTGGTTCAGGCTGGCCCTGAGCTCAGCCTC
>PVIR01018101.1:0-33952 GCA_004026965.1 Petromus typicus
TTCTGGTGAAATATTTTGGCAACTACTGTCTCTATTAAGCATGAAGGCCACTATCAGCAATAATGGGTTCTATTAGCAGTGTGCATCCTCAACATGAAGTGGTGAAGTTGAACTTTATCATGGTCTTCTCAAAACACATAGTACCCGTGCTAAACATAGCATATATATCAGACAAATGTCAACTGAGGGACACTCGTTAAGTTACCCAGCCAATACTCTCAGAACAGTGAAGGTTATGTAAGACCAGAGAAGTCTATGCAATTGCCACAGGAAGCATGAATCAAAATAATCATGGTAGTTAAATATAATATAGTATCATGGATGAAATGAATGAGAGGAAAAAAGAAATGAGACAAAATCAAAACTCTAAAGGCATTTTAGTAAGGCCTACAGTATGAAGTAGGTACCCTCATCTAATCCTAAAACTAAAGCACATTTCACTGGGGTTATGTGAGGACTTTGATAAATTTACATATGCATGTAAATTTTTAAAAGTAAATTTTTTATTTTACAAGTTCAGTTAAATAGATAATAGTTTTAACTGTCAAATAGATAATAGTTTTAATTAATGAAACTTGGCAAGACATTTATTTTTTATTTTGGAAATCTTTCTCTACATCTTAAACAGTTCGAGAAATAGAAGTTTACTTAAAATAAGTAGTGCACAAAGAATGTCCTATTAAAGGAATGTAGTACAAGAAGCTAAGTGAGGATTCTAGAGACATGTGAGGTACTGTCACACATCAACTTTACTGTGCAACACTGAGCATGTCACTTCATGTCTCTGGATTTTTTATTTCACATCTGTAAAGTCATGCTTTGTAGCAAGACGTATCCTCTTATTTATAAATTATATTTCTAGCTTAATAATGTAAATCAACACATCATTGTATTATCTGTTTTGATATTTCAAGAAGATCTATGAGAGGAAAACTCCATTAGCTTCTTTTTCACATAGAGTTCTTTTTCCATTTGTAACCAATGTATAAAAAAATACAGAAAGACATAGGCACCTCATCCAAAATTTACTCTTTTGAAAGTATTTTAGGAATCTAAAATGTTCAGCTTGTTATTTACTAGAGATGCTTCAAATAGTTTATAATTCTTCGCTATCTTAACTTCTTTTGTTATTGTTACTAGTGTATTGTTACTGTCATAATATGGAGCTTTCAATTAAATTAAAAGACAAATGTTTTATTATAGCACAAAATTAAGAGATGATAGGTAACTATTTTATAATACATGTCTCATTTTCATGTTCACAAGTAATTAAGCATTGGTTTTTCATTTGTTTGTTTGGTTGGTTTGTTTTTTTGCCATAGTGGGGATTGAACTTAGGACCTTGTGCTTACCAGGTAGGCATGGTGCCACTGTACTACATCCCCATCCCAGTATTGTTTTATGGTGAGGAAAAGGAAAATACAGAATGGTTCTATAATATTCTAAAATCAATACTCAGCAAGTCAGATATAAAGTTAAAACTTGGCCTTTATCTTTTTATTTCAGAAGAAGTATTTATTCAAAACAAACCTTGCACTTCTCTTGTGGTTGAGAATTTTTAAAAGAAATATTTATGACATAGATAATTGATGCTAATTGTCTTAATACTCCCAACTAGAAATGGCGAAAGTCAGATAATTTATTCCTACTTTTTTTTTTTTTGTGATTCACTTGTTTTTTGGGGGGGTGGAGGCTTATTGAAATCTTTATTGGTATATTACATATACACATCATAATTGCATTCAACAATGAGAATTTGTATCAGTGTATGACACAACTTAATTCTCATTTTTTTTCCATAGCCCTACCCACCCTATTACCCCCAAACCCTATATACATAAATTGTGTTTCCTTTCTTTTTTGTTATAATCTCATTGTTTTTCCCCTTCATTCTATTATGCTTTGAGTGTGTTCTATTTCACAATATATAACACACATTCTAGAACTCATTTATATCTTTATTTTCTCATACCAGAAAAAAAAATGTGATATTTATACATCTGTGACCTATTTATTTCACGTATAAGGATATCCTCAAGGTATGTCCATTTAAGTAGAAATGATTCAAACTTATCATTTTCTATGGCAGAGTAGTATTCCGTTCTGTAGAAGAACCACAGCTTTTTTAACCAGTCTCCAATTGACGGACACTTGGGTTGTTTCCAAGATGTAGCAATCACAAACTGAGCTGCTATAAACATAGGTGCACATATGTCACTGTGATATGAATCTTTTAATTCTTGTGTGTATATACCTAGCAGAGCAATGGCTCGGTCAAATGGGACCTCCAATCCTAGCTTTTTGAGGAATCACCAAACTGATCTCCACAGGGGTTGTATAAGTCTACATTCCCAACAACAGTGAAGAAGGGTTCCTTCTTCTCCGCAGTCTCGCTAACATTTGTTGCTGGCTAATTCTGAAATGGCAGCCATTCTTTGTGGATGAAATCTTAATGTTGTTTTCATTTACATCTCTCAAATGACTACTGATGTTGAACATTTCTTCATATGCTTCTTAGCTACTTTTATTTCTTCCTCTGAAAAGTGTCTGTTCATTTCAGATGCCCATTTTTGAACTGGGTCTTTAAATTTGGGTGGATTGATTTTTTTTAACCCTTTATATATTCTAGATAGTAGTCCTTTGTTTGAGAAATGGCTGGTAAAGATTCTTTCCCATATTGTTAGTTGCCCTTTCGTTTTGCTGGTGGTTTCTTTTGCTGTGCAGAAACCTCTCAATAGAATGAGATCCCCTTATCAATTTCTTGTACCAGTTCTTGTGCTATGGAATATTTGTTCATGAAATCTTTCCCCAAACGAATGTCTTCAAGAGTTTTACATAACCTGGTTTGTAGCAGGTTTAGTGTGTCTATTTTACTATTTAGGTCCCTAATCCACTTTAATTATATTTTAGTACATGGTGAAAGAGCTAGATCTAGCTTTAGTCTTTGGCCGGTTAAAGTCCAGTTTTTCCAGCACCATTTGTTAAAGAGGTTATCCTTCCTCCACTGAAGGGATTTGGCTCCTTTGTCAAAAATGAGATAGCTTAGTGTATCTGAAGTTGTTTCTGGATCTTCTAATCTACTCCACTGGTCCTCAGGTCTGTTGCTTTGCCAGTACCATGCGGTTTTTATCACAGTGACTTTGTAGTACAGTTTAAAGTTGGGGAATCGTAATGCCCCCACCCCATCATGTCCTTATTGCTTAGAATTGTTTTTGCTATTCTAGGTCTTTTGTGATTCCAGATGAATTTCTGAATTATTTTCTCTAGATCTGTGAAATATGCCATTGGGACTTCAATTGGGATTGTGCTGAATCTGTATAATAATTGTGGGAGTATAGCCATTTTGACAATATTGATTCTTCCAACCCAGGAACAAGGGATCTTTCCCCAAACCAATGAAATTTTTCCATTTTCCGGTATCTTCCTCTATCTACTTTTTCAAAGAGCTGTAATTTTCAGAGCAGAGGTCTTTCACCTCCTTTGTTAGGTTAATTCCTACATATTTCATTCTTTTGGCTGCTACTGTGAAGGGAATTAATTCCCCAATTTCTTGCTCAGTGACTCTGTTGTTTGTGTATATGAAGGCTAATTATTTTTGAGCATTAACCTTGTATTCAACTACACTACCAAATTTGGCAATTAGGTCTAGCAGTCTCTTGGTTGATTTTTTAGGATCCTCTAGATAGAGTATCATGTCATCAGCAAATAATGACAGTTTAACTTCTTCATTTCCTATATTTATTCCCTTCATTTCTTTGTCTTGCCTAATTGCTATGGCTAATGTTACCATCACAGTATTGAACAGAAGTGGTGAAAATGGACATTCTTGTCTTGTACCTGATCTTAGTGGGAAAGGTTTCAGTTTTTGACCATTTAGGGTAATGCTGGCTGTTAATTTCTCTTAGACAGCTTTTTATTAGTTGAGATACAGACCATCTATTCCAATTTTCTGCAGGGGTTTGATCATAAGTGGATGTTGGATTTTGTCAAATGCTTTTTCCGCATCTATTGAGATGAACATATGGTTGCTGTCCTTGAGTCTGTTAATGTAGTGTGTTACATTTATTGATTTACATATGTTGAACTATCCCTGCATCCCTGGGATGAATACATTTTTAAAAGCCATCAGATATCTAATATTCCTCAGTGACTGAGTGAAATGAATTCTAAAATGTGACAAGTATTTGGGGGTGGGAACAGACATTCAAATTGATTTCACCCTTGCTGGAAAAGGACCAAATTTGGTATCCATAAAGGTATAAGAAAAAAAAAAAAAAAGTTTGGCATTTTTGCATGAAAATTATGGGCTAATGTGACAGTTTATAATCCATAAAACTAGATTTCTTATTCATAGTTCCCTACAAAATGTTCACTAGAATGATGGTAGGAAAGCCAAGGACACAATAACTCACTGACTACCCACAAGAGGACAAGCACAAAACACTGCCAATGTCTATGATCTTTCTCTTATGTATGTCACAAGCATCTTCATCCCGAAGAAGACTATGATCAAAATCATACAGCTCACATCCCACTTAATGAGGGGAGAATACATCACTCAAGATTAGGGATAAAGCAAAAATAGCCACTCACAAACCTGTCAGACATCATTCTGGAACTTCCAGGAAGAAAAAAATATGTTTTCAAATGCTTCAAAAAATTGAGAAATTTTCACTTTATCAGAAATAAATCACAGAAATGGTCTTTATTTCCCAATGACCTGAACATTTACATGAAAAACAACCAAGACACCTCATGTCTCTCATATGACAAATGGAAATGTTTTCAAATTTTCAGAATACTATTTCTTTAATATGCTAGTAATTAGTAATTAGAAATAGTAACTAGAAATTTAAAATATTTACTAAGTGCAGTTACAAGTTCTCCAATATTCAAAATCTAAATGCACTAAAATAAAATATTCACACATATGGGATGATAAAAGTTAAACCTTGTGTGGTTAAAAATAAGATTCTAAAATTAAGAATAGCAACAGAATTTATAATATAAACCATGTACAGAGATATTCTATCACTAACCCATAAGTTAAAGAGAGATGACTGTAAAACAATGGACAAAAATACATAATCAAACACTGAGAAGGTGTGAAAATAAATTTTAGTATTTCACAATTCAACATCTCCTTTAATCAATCAAATGGCAATATACCATTTCTTACTAGCCTGGTAAAATTGAGAAGTACAACACTAACTTCTACTGAGGCCATAGTGAAGTAGATAATGTCATCTAATCCTAAAAATATAGCAAATTTCACCAGGGTTGTGTGAGGACCTTGACAAATTTACATGTACATCTATATTTTTTAAAGTAAATTTTTATTTTACTAGTTAAATAGATAATAATTTTACATGTAAGTAGTCAACTTTCCATGTACTCAAATGCTCACTTTTTGAATCATTAATATATAAGTATGGCTATTTGTTATAATTAATGAACAAGTATCGATGTAATATCATGAAATAAAGTTCATATTGGATATAGATTTCCTTCATCATCAACTGGTACTGATTCTGTCCCAGGACTCTGTTGAGGATACAACACTACGTTTAATTAACAAGTCTCCATTAGATGTTCTTGGCTATAATAATTTTGCATATTTTCCTTCCTTCATGACCCTGACAATTTTGAGGCTTTCTACATAATAGAAGAGAGTGTCTTTCCATTGAAATGTCTTTAATATGTGCCTCAAGATTAAGAACTAACCGGGGGGGGCCGGGGAGTTAGCTCAGTGGTTCCGGCGCCTGTCTTGCAAGCGCAAGGGCCCGGGTTCGATTCCCCGGTAACCACATAACAATACTGGGTGTGGAGACCCACACCCAGCAGCAACCAGTACCACATGCCACAGTGCCGGGAGTGGTGGCTCACGCCTGTAATCCCAGCACTCGGGAGGCAGAGGCAGGAGGATTGTGATGTGAGTTGGAGGCTGAGCTGAGGGCCAGCCTGAACCACAAAGCGAGACCTTGTCTCAAAAAAAAAAAAAAAAAGAACTAACAGGGGTGAGGGTTAGGGGAAGAAGATCACAGAGGTAGTGTCATCCTTCAAGGAAACAGCGATTAACATGACTTATGACCACCGATGCCTCTCTGAATGACCTGGATGAGGTGGTGTTTTAATATTTTCTGTACTGTCACATCACTCTGCTCTCTGTACTCTAGAACTTTTTGTAAAGAAATCAATGCACAGCAAAAAGTCTGATGTGACTCCAGGCTGGCAGACCTCTTTCCAAATTACTAGGAATTCCTTGAATAGGTTGTGTTTTGTGTCATATTTATTACTTTATCCATTCAACAAGCATCTATATAAGTATCAAATGGAATATTTAATTTTTCATTAGGATTGTAATGAAAATATATTTTCTTTTGTTGCTTACAAAATCTCACTTGTGGAGTTTGATAACTGTAACAGTTGACTTTGGTATGCTTTGAAATAATTGTACATTTTGCTTTCCTTATGGGTACTTTATGTTAACACCCCAATTTGATCTAGAGCTATTTTGTGCATCCGCTCTGCCAAGACTAGAATCAACTGCTGCTGAAGGAATCCTTGTTCATTTTACTACAAAACAGTATTGAAAAACAAGACCTTGGTACTGTGTGTATTCATTTCTCTTTGGAAATTATTGCTTCCATCTATCCTCAGCTGACAAGGAAATATATGCCTGTATACTCGTCTCACAAAATTATAAATATTTCTTTCTGCAGCCATCTGTAGGTATATGAAGCTAAACAAAATAATGTTGCATCCCATTTTAATTCATGTGGCATGGATTTTCTAGCCTTTTATACTTGCTTATCTAAACATTTTTTTCAAAATGAACCAACTGTTTCAGCTTCTATCATTATCTTAATAACTGTCCAATTCCAATATAGTGGTTTCAGTATTAAACAGAGGACAGTTTTATAAACTGCAGTAGTAATGCAGTCTCTCTTGCATTTAGCTTTCAGATTCCACACATTTCTGAAAGTATTTAGGTTAGCATCTTTCCCCTACTCATTTAGGTTAAGTTTCTACATACATATGTTTTTAATTCAGATTTTTGTTTATGTTCTGTATTTCTCTGTGTGATCTTTCATCATTTGCACTTTTTGAAATTTGGATTTATTATAGTACTCACTTTATGTAGGAAAATTACATGAATACAACACAATCCAAGACAATGTTTTATATATTACATTGCAGTACCAAAATTAACAACTCTAAGATATTCTATGTCGTGTATCAAATAATTTTGCCCTCACAATAATATAGGAGTAAATGATCGGTTTATTGTATCTATAATTCTATTTCAGAATGCTGAGTAAATTGAATAAACTACTACATAGTGTTTCCTAACATTTTTATTTCATATAGATAGCAACGTGGATATCTTCAAGTTTCTTTGCCTTGATAGCTACTCCTTTATCCTCTGAATACATCACATTAAATATTCCTACCACAGATTGTCATAGTCATTTAATTATGGTATAATTTTAAAATGCTACAAACAATTAATTGCACATTTTTGCAACATCATGTCTCCAACTTAATTTTTTTCAGCACCAGAAATGGAGGTGACATATTACTTGGTAGAGTATGATGAACTTTTTAGAAAGCTGATAAAATTTATTCCAAAAAGGTTTTCTGAAAACTAAAATTGTTTTCCAAAGTGGGTGATCCACCAGTAATGCACAAGAGATCTACCTGTTTCATATTTTTTAGCAGTAATTGACATCTTCAGATTTTTTAAGAATTTTTATCATTAATAAATGAGTAGTGATATCACATTATTACTAAATTTGCTTTCATCTAATATAAATTTACATATATTTTTCATATATTTATTTGATTTGTATATCTTCTCTAACAAAATACCTATTCAAACGTTTGCATACTTTGAAAGAAGGATTATTTATTGTCTCATTCTTTAATGTTGAGTTCCTTGAGATTTTTTCATTATAAGTTTTCATGACAAGCGTTTTTACAACTCTGTTCTACCATTTTTAACTTTGATTTTTCAATCTCTTAATAGTGTCTTTCCACAGAAGTTTTTTATCGTAATAAATACCCTGTTAGCTGTTCCTTTCATGGATTATGTTTTCGGTATTCTATCACCAAACTAGTGTCACATGGATTTTCTGCCACATTTTAATATTGTTTTACTGCTTTATTTTAAGCTTCACATTGTGTTCCATTTTTATTAATGTTTGCTAAAAACATAAAGCCTACAATTCAGTGATTGATTATCTATGGAACAGTAAATTTTCCAAAATCATTTACTGAAAAATAATTTTCCTTAGTCAAATTATCTTTGTTCCTGACATAAATCTGTTTAACATATGAGTATGAATTTATTTCGAGCTCATTTCTATTTCTTTACTTTGTACCATGCATTTTTTTCACCAATACAATGTGATGCTGGCAGTTTAGGAACTAGATAGTGATAGCCCTCCTACTTGTTATTTCTTCATCATTGTGTTGGCTGTTAAAGTTTTCATGCATTCGTATAAATTTTAAGATCTATTTTTAATACCTCAAATATCTTCCTTAGTTTAGATTTATGTTGACCATATGGGTCAGTTTTGGGAAAAAGTGACACCTGAGTTGTTTTGATACTCTTATGAATGGGGGCTGTTTCATTAGATTTTAGTTTCTATTTAATTTTTTATTTTTCATTGGCATTCTCCTTCCAAAGTCACAAAGTTAACTTTTCTCCTACTTTTACTGTGAAAATAAGATAGGATCCTGAAGGGAAAGTTTACAAACATACAGCACCCCTTTCTAAAATTACACCCAAGCTTTACATCCTTAGTAGTACTACTCATGTAACCTCTAAGATTTTTGTCAATATTTTCTTCACTATTTCTTCAGTTTGCTACTCCAGCAATTTCTGTTCCTTACATCTGGATCTATTTGTTTTTTATTTTTGTTTTACTCTGGATCTTCCTGTTCCTCCCCATTCAGGGTTACAGTTAGCCCCACAACTCAGCCCTGAAAAGCAAACATGCCACCCAGAATCAGGTGGGTCTTCTCTGCAGCTTGCTGCCTTGCACATCATTGTCCCTCAAAGCACCCCGTAGACACACTCAGAAGTGTGTTTCATTAATCTTCATAATCCCTCAGGTTGGAAACTATGATGAAAATTCACACAAACTATACCATAAGTGGCAAATTCAAACAAGTGAAGCATTGTAGGGCCTGAGCCGAGTAATCTGGAACACTGCACAAAATATTTGAAGGAATATTTATCTTAAATTAAGGAAAAAAGGACTCTAGGAAATATTGATCTCTGTTTAGTTTCTAAATACTATTTTCTACTTTTAGAAACCAAAGTATTTTGCATAAATTCCTGATTTTTTTGTTTGCTTGTTTGTTTGTTTGTTTGTTTTTTAGACAGGGTCTCACTTTGTGGTTCAGGCTGGCCCAGAGCTCAGCCTCAAACTCACATCTCAGCAATCCTCCTGCCTCTGCCTCCCGAGTGCTGGGATTACAGGCATGAGCCACCACACCTGGCACTGTGGTATGTGGTACTGATTGGTTCTGGGGTGAGTCTCCATGCCCAGTATTGTTATGTGGTTTCCAGGGATCAACCGGGGCCCTTGCACTTGCAGGACAGGCACCAGAACCACTGAGCTAAATCCCTGGCCCATAAATTGCTGATTTCTGATCTGAGAAAGTTCAAGTTGATTCTTGTGTATCATTGCATGTCAGAAATCAAAAAGACGCTTAAACCAAGAGAAGGAAACATCAACAGGACACAGTAGCTGCCTCAAAAGACCCTCAATGGCCACAAGCAGAACATTTGAGCACTCAAATAAGTGATAATAAGAATGGATAAGACTTCAGAATAAGTAAATGTTATAAAGGAATTTGTTCATTATAAAAGCTAACAGAATGATGGAATTTGAAAGTCTATTTGGCAAGCACTGAATAATAATAATTGACTCAGACAAAATTATCACTGAATGTTAATGGTAACAGACAAATTTTTAGCAATAATTAGATGTTTACATCGTCTCCAACTAGCTCCCCAAGATAACTACTCATTGTAAGCCAAAAATAGTAATTCGACATTCATCTCTAATCAAATGACCAAAGTTAACATCATCAGTCATGAACAAAGTGATACAATATCACTTGCCCCTTGCTATGATGCTTGAAAATAGCATATTAATTCTGAAGTTTTACAACCAGAATATCCATCCTATGAATGTAATTATGAAGCGACACGAAATAGCATTCTACAGCTGTTTTCTCCCTTTTAAAATTTCAGTGTCAAGAGGCAGAAGATTTGTAATTTTCAGGCTGGACTGTGCAGAACAGAGAAGATTCTTCAAACTAAAAATGATAAAGAAAAAGAACTAGAAGCAACAAGTTACTTGGAGATGGAGATGACTGATGACTTCTGACTCAGGTCTATAGATTAAATAAAATAAAATAATTATATATAACATAGATAGATATCTTGTGCTTATAATACAAGACATATATATATATATGTATATACATATATATATCTTGTGCATATATATATGTATATGTGTGTATAAATATATATATATATATATAATCTTGTGCTTACAACACAAGAGGTTGATAAACTAAATGACTACAAAGCTATATACATAAATACATGTACATACATTGATACACACTCTAGCAAAGAGTAATTAAGAATTTTGTTATACCTATAAAATTACAGTGTCTATAAATTGTTTCAATATAAATACTTAAAAAGAAAAGATCTACACAAAGGAATTAGAAAAATAAGAATCAAGAGGGCCAGGGATTTAGCTCAGTGGTTCTGCCGCCTGTCTTGTAAGCGCAAGGACCCGGGTTCAATTCTCCAGTAACCACATACGATACTGGGCATGGAGACTCACACCCAGCAGCAACCAGTACCACATACCACAGTGCCGGGTGTGGTGGCTCATGCCTGTTATCCCAGTACTTGGGAGGCAGAGGCAGGAGGACTGCTGTGATGTGAGTTTGAGGCTGAGCTCAGGGCCAGCCTGAACTACAAAGCGAGACCCTGTCACAAAAAACCTAAAAAAAAAAAAAAATCAAGATTTATCATGTACAGGTACAAATTTTCAATGATGAATATGATCATAACATATACTTACAATGTACCAGTGAACTCTTTATTAATAAATAAATATAAATGACCAATACTAAAATTTCTGTACTCCCTATTTATATGTGTGTGTCCATAGAGTCAGCAAATCAAAGAAATAAAAATTTATATTTTCATAAATCTTACAATAAAGTATACATAATTATAAAAAGGTACTACAGTGAGCACTTTATGCAAGGTGCTAGGTTAGAGGATTCATAAATAAAATTTTGTCTAATTTACCAATAAACACTATGTTACATCATGAACATGTTTAGTGAAGAAAGTGCTACTTAGCATAGTTACTCTTATCCAAAGTAGTGAAAGACAGAATGAGCATTTGGAAATAGTTTTTCTTGTTTCCAAACACAATGATTTTAAATATACTACATTAGTTTTTCTCATGAAATGTTCAATTTCATAGCACTGTTAAAGCTTTTATTCAGTTTCATCATCTTATACACTCTCAAATACATTTAACTACAAGATAATAGGATAATTTATATTGTCATGTTTCAAAATGATACTTATAAATTTTGGTAATATTTCAAAATATTTTCCTCCTCTTTGTTTTAGAAGTGTGTAGTTTCAGGGTTGTGGGACTCACTAGGAAAAGCTAGCAAAAAACTTACTGTACAAGGTGAAGATATATGTTGGTCACAAGATAAATTTTAGCACCTGAGGCAATTTATATTTCAATGATGAAAAATGTCAAATGAAACCAAAATTTTCTTGTAATCCATTTCTAATTTTCTCACTTAATGTTTACTTTTTGTTAGCCATGAGAAAATAAAAATAACACCAATGCCTGTGATACTTCTTATAAAATGAGAAAAATATGGCACAGATTTCAGTGATGCTACAAAAAGAAGTTTCAAAAGGATTTCTAACCTTACAAATACCAATGTACCATGCTGTCAAATACAAGGTAATTTAATATTTTATCTAATGTAGCTGTGAAAAAAAATTCTACTCAAACAGTAATCAACAATTATTTTGGGAAAGAACAGGATTTAGTAATTTTGGAGATATTAAGAAAATCACATCAAATTTTTTCTTTCCCTCTTTTATTTATCCCTACCCACCTTTTCTTTTGAATATTTTCTATTTCCCAATATCTATCATACATTTTAGATCCAAAAAAGGAAGCAAAACTTATGTATATGGAAGATAGGGAGTTGTAGGGTGGGCAGGAGAATGGGAAAAAATGAGAATTAAGTCATGTCATATACAGTACAAATTATCAATGTCAAGTGTGACCATGATGTGTATATAAAATGTACCCAAAAAATCAATTTTAAAAACACAGTCTTTTGATAAGCTCAGATTTACTTTGTTTTATTTTAAATGTTTCTTCATTGCCTATTGCTATCAATGTAATGGAAATATTTTCAAATAATATAAAGATCTGAGTAAAAGAACAATGAGTAGTTCCCTTAGTATATAGTGTTTACATGCTTTATCAAGACTGTTTCGGGCCGGGGAGTTAGCTCAGTGGTTCCGGTGCCTGTCTTGCAAGCGTAAGGGCCTGGGTTCAATTCCCCGGTAACCACATACAATACTGGGTGTGGAGACTCATGGCCAGCAGCAACCAGTACCACATACCACAGTGCCGGGCATGGTGGCTCACACCTGTAATCCTAGCACTCGGGAGGCAGAGGCAGGAGGATTGCTGTGATGTGAGTCTGAGGCTGAGCTCAGGGCCAGCCTGAACCACAAAAGTAAGACCCTGTCTCAAAAAAAAAAAAAAAAAAAGAGTGTTTCAATCATCTATATGGTATCACTGAACCCTGGGAAACTTCATACTCTACTGAAGAGAAAAATATAGAACAAATAAGTGAATTCATTATTTTCAAAACCTGGTGATACTGAGTGGAAAAGATTAGGTTCTAACTTACATTTTTTTCTTTCTAATATTTCTTCTGATTACATGAAATATTTGACCTAGATGCTGCAACTAGATGAAGGATAGACAATAAACCCAAAGATACTATATTCATGGCAGTGTGAATGTAACATAAGATATGTGTAAGATTAATTGTTGGCTCAAATAAAAGAGAAAAAAATCAGTATGAAAATTTCCCTGAGGAAAAAATATTACAAAGAAGGTGATATGGAAAGTATATTTTGATATTCTTCAGATATTTAACAGGAAAACAGAAAGATAAGGAAACAAAAATACTGTAAATCATTGTAATCATCCATCTCAGCAGAAATGAGGCCTGAATTGTCAATGATACTTAAGTAAATAGCTACATAATTAGAATGTGCAGTGGGTAACAAGCATTCTCTGTGATGACGAGGATGGTGTGCCTGAAATTCTGCACCGGACTCTCCACACATATCTTCTTCTTGCACTGACACTCCATTTTTTCTCTTATGTAAGTACACAATTTTCCATGTGTTTAAATAAACATGAGTCTCTTTCTGGATACTGATATCACTACTGTCCACTTATGTATTTAGGCCTCGAGATGGTAAATCCCTTGTTACTATAGAAGTCTTGAAGTTCTCTAAACTCAGCTTTTGCAAATGACCACCTTTTAAATAAACTCTCCTCAAACAATCCAATTTCGAACATGCCATCTGCTTCCTATTGGAACCCTTCCTAATACAGATGGTTCCATGAAAAAAAACATCCAAATTCAAGAAAGTACAAGGCTTAATGAGTTGGAGTAAGGAGAGGAAAGCCTGTGTACGAATGCATCTCAGGGGCCAGACTAAGTGTGACTTACAGAGGACTATATCAAAAACTATAAGTGCTATGCAGTCAATACATAATCAAAATGATTGTGACAACAGTGATGACAAAGACCACCTGGGGCTGTCAAAAGCTGTGACTAGGGCAGAGAGTGGCAAATTAAAACTAAGTCAGAGGAAGGGACTAAGTCATCAACTTTAAGATATTTGGCTACTAGTAAGGAAGTTGATCAGTGGGCGGTGTCTATGAGAAGAAGGAGCGTGAGGAGAAGGCTGGAGAAGGAGGGTGAGGGGAAGCTGTCCCACTGGCTGGAGGATGAGCTTCCATAGAATTCAGGCCTGGCTGGGATATACATCACACACTTGTTTTATGGCACTCGATGGTGTAAGTGAAAGGTGAATGATGGAGACAGACCGTTGTGTAATGATGACGACAGAGTGATTGCAGTGACACTACAGGTCAGAGTGCCGGTGAGGAATGTGGAAGTGTTGAGGGCTGCGTTACTAAGACCGCATCACCAGTTTAGTGAAAGAGACCGGAACAAGTGTCCAGGGGGCGATCCGCAACTGGATTATGCAATCAAAGAAAGTGCTCGAGTCATTTCTATTTCTCTGGAATTGCAGAATGACAGCGGTACAGGTTGAGCATTCAGCTGAGATTGTGTAATGCATGAGCACAGGGACACTGAACGAAGATTACAGCCATCACTGAAATGAATAAGTGAACTTGTAGAATTCATAGCACCCCTGCATTTTATCTGAGTCTGTAATTTTCTGCCTCTTTACTCAACAGTGATAAGACACATCACACAGTACATTAATATTAGAGAGCATGTTTGCTTTCTTTTTCACTAATTCAGTACTTGAGGAGACCAATACTCTTTCTAACTATGACCTGCCCTGAGACACTGAATTCAATTTAGAAGCATTTGATTTTAGACTGAAAAACCACGACTTTATATAAATGTAAAAATTGACATAGATAACTTATATACAATGCTATGTAAATAAATCTGTATAGTGTATATAAAACTGCAGTACTCAGGATTGGACTCAAGGCCTGCACAATGAGCTATATCCCTGTCCTTTTTAAGTGCTGGTAAAATCATTAATTACACACTGGTTGGGCTCAAACTTTCAATTCTCCTGCCTCAACCTGCCAAAGTGCTGGAATTACAAGTATGGAATCTCATGTCCAGACTGTAAGTAAGTTCTGTCTGTGATGTTTTTGATGATTAATAGTTTAAAGAAAAAACATTATCACCCAAGAAGGAAAAATAAAATAAGCATTGTTGAATTTTGTTTTGTTTTGCTTTGTTTTGTTTTGTTTTTGAAACAGGATCTCACTTTGTAGTTCAGGCTGGCCCTGAGCTCAGCCTCAAACTCATATCACAGCAATCCTCCTGCCTCTGCCTCCTGAGTGCCGAGATTACAGGCATGAGCCACCACACTCAGCACTGTGTTTGTGGTACTGACTGCTTCTGGACAGTGAATCTTCATGACCAGTATTGTTATGTGGTTACCGGGAGATGGAACCCAGCTCCTTGGGCTTGTAAGCCAGGCACCAGAACCACTGAAGTAAATCCCTGGCCCATTGTTGAGGTTTTATACAATGTTTTGCTTAAGTTACATTGCATTAATTTTCTCAGTATTTTATCATTTGGACAACCATTCAAAGTAGGTCATATAAATACATCCCTGGCCATTTAATAATTTAACTACTAACTCAGTATGCAAAACCATTTGAAGATAATTATCTAAATTCTGTATGAATAATATCTAAGTTCTATCCTCATGATAAGGTGAGAAAAAGCTGCAAGAATCATTCACAAAAGGCTTTGTACTGTGTAATGCGGCTGGATTTCTTTCTGAATCTGACACTTATTAAGCATCTATTCAGTTTCAGACACAGTGCTAGGTGGAATAAACACAAACAAGAGATTAACTCTGATGTTAGCAAAATAGGAACTTGTGAAGATCAAAAGCATCATTTTGTGTAATAGAATGGAATACAGAGGCTTTGGAAAGCAGCCTGAAGCGCTACATATCACCTTGGCTTTTATTGCCTTCTTTCTTCAGTCAGCTTTTCAGTAGGAGAAGAAAAGACCAGGAAAATAATGCTTTGAAACTGAGGTAAATCTTTAACTTCCTTCTATTATTTCATGACTATAAAAGTGGAAGGATGGATGGTTTAGCATGTTTACGTTGTGCATTCAAAAATGATACTTGTGCAACACATTTGAGGAATTCACAAGGACTTTGAAGATAACTGTGCCAGTCTTGACTTTTAAAAATAGTAATTTATGAGTATAAAAATAAAAAGAAATTTAAAAAATGAATATCTCAAACCCAGTGCTTTCCACATTGTGACAAGAAATTTATTAGCCTGTTTGATCATTGCTCACTAGATACACATATATTGAAATATCACATTGTCCCACAAGTTTGTATAATTAATAGTTCACAGAGAAAATAAAGAAAAGTTTGAGTTATTGTGGTGAGTATAGCTTTGGCAAATATTTCTATTTTAAAAGTTTAAATTTTAACTTTTAATTATGTTTTAACCTTTGAGTAGCACAAAAAGATCAAACTACTTTGAAATTAATATCCCTTGTCAGTATGTATTATAATGTTGTACTATTTATATATTTAAGTTAAATTTCTGATATAACAAGTTAAATGACAAGGTTATAACAAAACCCTGCTTTCCTATTCCCCTCATTATCTTTTGCCCAATCTTTTTTGATGCCTCCAATGGCATGTATACACCCTGATTTTCTTTGATGAATCAAATTTAGAAATTATCTATGTAATTATGATTTTCTCAATTTTATTTTTACTATATGGTTTCAATACATAATGACCATGTTCTCCCTGGGGAGTTAGTTCCGGTGCAGAAACATCTCAATTATTTCTTCATCCCTCTCCTCTCCCCACTCTGTCCCCTGCGTCTATGTCTTGTTTCCACTATCATTTGAAAAAGATGCATCACCTTATTTCCTATTATTTATACTTTATTTTTCACTTTATGTTTTGAGTTTCTCATATGAAATAAATCATGCAATATATATGTTTCTGTGTCTGATTCACTTCATTTAGCTTTACGGTCTCAAGGTGCCACTTCATCTTTCTTTTTGGCAAAATAGTACTTGTTGTCTATAAATACCACATTTTCTTTATACATTTATCTGTTAGTGGACACACAGGCCACTTCTATGATTTGGCTTTTATAAACTGTGCTGCTACAAATACAAGTGCACATATGTCACTGTAATATGATTTTCTTAACTCTTCCAAGAAGGTAGCAGAAGAGCCCAAAGATTTGAAGTATTCTCGCCTAGAATTCCCATCTCTTCTACTTTCACTGTCTCTGTGTCACTACCAAATTTTTATTGTATGCAGTGTTCACATTATTATGTAACTCTATGAAGTCAGTATTATAGTATATTCTGCTTTATTTTCCTTCTTACTCTACTAAGTGAATATTTAATCTCTTTGTTTATTTTGTTCATTCTTTCCTGTACATTTTTAAATTCTTTCAATATAATATTCCTCAGGTTTACTGTCAACATTCACTTCTTGTTTTGCTTTTCCTTAGAGACTTCTGCTCTACACAGTCATCCTTATCTCTGGACTAAGAGAGCCTAACTGAATGGCTTGCTGTTCTTTCAATCAAGATGCCCTACCTGCAACAGGGACCCAGGGCCTGAATTTGTATCTCTCTATGCCATAGCCCTTACTGTCATGCTGGAGACTCCTTCAACTATGTTCCACATTGAGCCACTTACTTGATTTATCTATTTTAAATTTGCATTTCTTGAATGATTAGTGAAGTTGAGGAAGATTTCTTTTTGTGTTTTGGTTTTGTTTTGTTTTGCTTCTTGAACAGTTGGATATCTTCTTGGGAGAAAGCTTATTCAAGTCCTTTATCCATATTTTAATTGCTTGGGTGTTTTTTGGACATTGGGTTATAGAAGTTTTTATAAATTGAAATGTCACCACTGTATTTATCAGATGTACCGTATATAGTTTGTAAATATTATCTACCACACTGTAGATTATTTTTGATTCTTTTGATTGCTTTCTTTATTGTACAGAAGCTTTTTGTATGTAATCCCATGTATCTGTTTTCATTTTAGGTACCTTTAATTTTGATGTCATATCTATGTATTTTTAATCAAAATAAAAAATAAAGTCAATCCAACCATCTTCTTTTACAGTGATGGTGTTTAAGTTTCAGAGAATTTATCCAATTCAAAACATATAGATTATGTCTGGAACCAAGGAAAATTTATTCTGACAACTTACTGGACTTTAGACTTACTTACTGTGATTCACTTACTTGGACTTGAGGATGTCTGCCCTGCCCTGCGGATCAACTACTTGGGATTATTGCAGACATCTGCCTCACCCTGTGAGATTTTAAACTACAAGGATTACTGCACTGATTATTGGCCTTGGCACTTACTGGGATTTAAGGATGTCTGCCTTGCCCTATGTAACCTTCAATGATAGGGATTATTGAGGGACCTCCCTGTCTTTTGCATGCTAGGATTATTGATTGAAGGCTTGGTACCAAATAAAGGTGCAGGTGAGCTGGGGTTATGGGTTCTTATGCTCCCGCTTCTGCTGCTGCAGTATCTGACCTTTGGCTGCCACTCCTCAGAGTAGCAAGAGTCGAGCTCAGGCTCGGTCTTTTTCTTCAAGGTTCTGACTTTGTTGCTTGTTGGTTATTAATCCTTTAACTGTGGAACTACCAGGGAACTGGAGTTCTCCATGAGGGTTCTGGCTGCATCCTCTTCCACCAACACACACATTTGATACCCGTATGTGGATTTGGACTGAAGTCACACAGATAGTGATGATATCATAATTCAACATTAAATCTATCTGTCTAGGGGCCGGGGATATAGCTCAGTGGTTCCGGCGCCTGTCTTGCAAGCTCAAGGACCCGGGTTCGATCCCCGGTAACCACATAACAATACTGGGTGTGGAGACTCACCCCAGCAGCAACCAGTACCACATACCACAGTGCCGGGTGTGGTGGCTCACACCTGTAATCCCAGAACTCAGGAGGCAGAGGCAGGAGGATTGCTATGATGTGAGTTTGAGGCTGAGCTCAGGGCCAGCCTGAACCACAAAGTGAGACCCTGTTTCAAAAAAACCTTAAAAAAAAATCTGTCTGTCTAGTGCTAAGCACATGCTTTACTCCATCTATACCTGAGTTCAGAGACCTCTCCACAGTCAAGAAGGAGGAAGAGTCCTAAGTAGAGGGTTTAACAAAGGAAATGACAATCACACGGTTAAAAACAATAGAACAACAGACAAATATGTGAACTAGCTTGGATATTTATAGTTAGCTCAAGAGAAATGGCCCACAAAACATCATTCTTCAAAACCATGTCTGATTAATTTCATCAAATATGTGCATTTGGTTGAATTTCCTTCTAACAAATTATTTCTGGAACATGAAGCTTAAAGACAAAAAAGTCATTTAAATATGCTACCGAAGTAGTTAATAAGTCCAACTACTTTCCATCCAAGGTTTTTTTTTTTTTTTAAATTATCTTTATTGGTACATTAAATATACACATCATGATTGCACTCCATAATGGGGATTTGTACCAGTATAAGACACAACTTAATTCTCATTTTTTTCCCATAGCCCCACCCACCCTACCACCCCCCCATATATATCCATCCAAGGTTTTAATTTACCAAACTTAAATACTTCAACAAAGACAAAAGTCAGCTAAATAATGTTTACCCTTAGAAGACATTGTTAGTGAACTGGAAAAGGTTACAAGGGATGGATCTGAGTGTTGACTAAATTCTCATGATCCTATGAGTAGTGATGACATAAGTGGAACTGCTTTACCAACATTCAAATAACTCTAAACTTAAATTTTGTGCAATTTACATTTATTATGTGTCAAAAGATTGAACAGTATCTATCAAATCTAGAGGAGAAAACTGTAGGTCATAGCAGGGCCAAACTTTGGAAACAGTTAGAAAACAACCCCAGACACTTTACTAAAACTGTACTTGTAAAGTTATGAGGAATTATTTCAAATAGTCTTGAATCCATGAGTTAAAATTCCAGAGCAGAAAGCTTAGATAACTGATCAGTGATCTACAGTTGAGCCTTGGCTTTTCCTTCTGCTCCTCTTTCCTGGCCCTTTCTATTTAGTATGTACAATAAAAACTAGGTTTGGCTCAAGCAGAGAGATTATTCAAGAGAAAGAGACAACAAGATCATTCTGATTTCTACATGCTGGCATCTGATGCTATCCAAAGCTGAGGAATTAATTACAAAGCTATCACAAAGCAGAGTAAACTCTCCTATAGTACGCATGTAGTGTGTAGAAAACGATAATCTTAGGGGAAAAGACTAGTTTTTAGTTCATAGCTGATATTTCCTTCATTATATTTATTAGAACATGAAGCTTCTTGGAGCACGAAGGCATAGTATTCTCCTTAAAGTTTATGCAGACTGAGAAAGTGGATATGAATTACTTTTCCTAAAAACAGAAAGTTAACTGAGAACTGTTTTATTCCTGAGGCAACTGATGTAATCAGCAACTCTGCATTTCCAGCTAAAAAAGGAAAGCGACAGTCTTTCTGGAGGTAGATGGCTGGTCTTTTCTGTCTCAGAACACCTTCCCTCTATATATGGATGAGTGCATTTCTTCAGCTGATTCACCTATCAACTTTTTGTTTTAGCTCATGAATCAAGGAAAGAATCTCAGAGATTATTTTATCCTCAATCCCAAACCAAGGCAATTTATTTGCATAAATAGCACAATACCTTTCATTTGATGTACACTTAGTAATTGCTTATTTACTTCTTCTATAGGTTAAATCCTATTTCCACCTTATTTTTAATATGACTATTTTGAATTCAAGCAGAAGTCTGTGAATTGGTCAAATCTGTGAAATAGCCACAAACAGGCAGATAACATAACCTCACAAACTCAGTCTCGATACAAGGAGAAAGAAACTTTTAAAAATAACAAACAAATACTACCAAAAAAATTTATTTCCAATGAACTAAGAAAAACCTAGCTGTATAAATGAAACAAATTAGCATATATTAAAATATTTTTAAAGCAGTGGCATTGATAATTTAGGAAATTTTTTTCAGCAGGTCTTTGCAGAGAACTTAGACATCAGTGAAACATGGGAACTTAAGACAGAGTCTGTTTTTGCATTAACTTGTGAATGGAAGTCTTGTAATACAGGAAACACAGACAGACTTGTCAGGAATGTACATACATTTCATTCTGATGACAGAACAGGTATCACCCTGTGCTGAAGTTAGAATATCTATAGCCATTTGGTTTTACACAGTGCCTTTTTAAATGTTTTATTTCAGAATTTAGTAGTGAAATACCCTCTGCCATGTAATTTGTATACCTTTGTGCAATTTTGCTCAGAGACTCAATATGTCACATAATACATTCAAATTGTACTAAAAGCATATGATGAAGCCCAAACTAGTCAGTGAAAAACTGATTTGGGACATTGATGCCACAAGACTACAAACTTAGCTAGTTGCTCTGCAGTTTTAACCCAGATCCTTGTACACATGGACTAACATACATCTCGCTATCCCACCTTGGAAGCAACCAAGGCTGTACTTTTGTGCCTCAGAGCCACTTGGAATCATCTGATGATTGGTAATTTATCCAAGCTCTTCTTTTCCAATTAGTAGCAAACAAATCAATATCTCTTAACACCAAATGTGATTATACTTTTGTGTAGAAATCTATCCCATATTTCAGATTACATTAGCTATGCTAGATACATTATTGATCATGACCTGTAGAGTAGTGGATAATTGATGGACTGTGTTAGAATGTGTACTTACTTACTTTTTAAAGAGAAATAGTATATACTATCATCACACAAGGATGAATTTTCTATGCTCTAAAATGTATTTTAATAATTAAGAATAGCTACAACAAAAATGTTTCCTATGTCAATGATCATAACACTTGATTGAACATTTTTATATATAAAAGATTTCCATTTTAGAATTTCTTACAATAGATTATTGTCTAATAAGAACCTGTTTTCCAGAAAGCTTTCATGTACAAATACAGACCTCAATCTATGATCATGATGTAACAGAAAGAACTAAATTAAAAAAAGAATACACTAAATTAGTAGTTTCCTTGGAGGAAAAGTGTATCATAACTTATCTATACAGTCTGAGCTGTCCAACATAGGGAGCACTGTAACACAAACTTGAATGGGAGTCTATGTGTTCAGTATCAATTAGTAAGCTGCTGAGACCACAGGGGATATTGATATCATCAGGGTAAAGGTTCAACCCAGTACCCTAACCTCAGATCATGTTTTCAGACTTTCCCACTCAGTTGTTGGAGAGAGCCTCTGAGCATGCTGTCTCAACTTAGTCATAGACTGGAATATCTGGGAGTGAAGGGGTTGTAATGGGGAACATGGTCTGCAGATTCCTGAGTTAAACCTGAAATGGGCACTTGATGAGAGTGCGCTCCTATGTTGTACTGCACCATTTACATTACACTCATATTTAAGTGATATACAATTGGTTGGTTGATGAGCTGAAGGTGAAAAAAATTAGACTATAAAAGCTACAGATTCACAAGAACAAATCAGAGATTTAAACCTAGTATATTACAGGTGGATGGTTTTAATAAAGTATGAAGGAAATGAACAAAATTCACCTAAACTACAATATCTCTGGAAAATGACCCTGAACTCCCAGAAATTCTACAAAGAGTAGTGACATGATAAGTATATGAGCAAATGAAGAGTACAGGAGTGGCAATATTGGGACCTGTTGTAAACTGTCTTAGGCAGTATTCATGGGTCACTCACTTACTGTTTGAATTTAAGCACCTCGGATGAAATCTGAGTTATGATTATGTCAAATAATAACACACAATGTTCTGTCTTTTCCTAAATCATGGGGATTTGTAAAAGCCAAAAACAAGAATAGTTAAATATTTTATCATCTACTAGGAACATGTACATATTCAAGAAAGTTTTTTCCTCTATATTTTACATCATTAGAGCGTTTTAAAATTTATAAGATTTTTTTACCTAAATTGTTGTTTATAAACATACTCCACTTTGGTGAAAGTTATTCTAGTCTTCTCTCATCTTTGTTTCCTATTTCTACAAACCCAGAGAAGCCTACACATACTTTGTTTATATATCCTCATTCACATTGTATTTCATATGTCTATACCTGAAACTTTTTTCTTTCTCTTTCTTTCATTCCTTTTATTTTTCTCTTTGTCTTTCTCTCATCTTTCTCTCTTTCACAGTATATAACTTAAAACTCCTTTCAAGATATAAATCAAAATATTTGCTACTCTCTGAAATCTCTTTTAAACAATGTACTGTTCAGTTATACATTACTCAGACAATACATTTGGCATTCATAATTTAAAGGAAGCAGATTTTCTGCAAAGTTTCTAAATGACTGACTGTGTCCAAGGCAGAGCTGTCAGGGTGAAAGGACATTATGGAATTGCACACTTACTTCATAAGAGCCAAGAAACAGAAAAGAGTAAAAGCACCCAACAAAAAGTAGGCAATTTGAATAGATTCACAACCTCAAGGTTCTCAAAGTAGCACAACTAAAAATAATCACAAAAGAAAACTTCTAGGAGTGCTTCAGAAAATAACAAGAAAGATGGGATATGTGTGTTCTAAGTAAGTGGGAATATCATAAAACTGATTAATGGTAATGTGTCTTACTGTAATATGTTTTTTTAAGTATTCCCTGCCTGTATTTGTGTATCACACCATGTAGACTCCAATGTTGTGCTATGAACCACCCAAGACACACCCAGCCTTAGCAATGGGTCTCAGTGATCCTCTCAATAAACATCAAACAAATTAAGTTGATAACTAACCTTACATATTGCAACCAGTTGTACATACCTCTCCCTACTTTCATTGTATATTGTACATACAGACCAATATATCTTATCCAACCTGTCATGGAGTTTTTATCATTGAATTAATTATGCATCTTTCTTAGTCTCAGTAAAGAAATACTCCATACTTTACTTGTAAATGTGGATAAATCCAAAAGAGTAAATAAGTAACTAATAATTGAATTAATTTTTGAATAAATAAGTATAAAAATGATATTAAACTCTAACCAGTCTATATTCTTTGTCCACAGTAGCAACCTTTGGCATGCCTTCCAATGATCCTCAAAATATGGATTTTTACTGTTCAGACAACAAATTGTATCCAAATGTCTTCAAAACAATGATGGAACTTGGTAGTAAATTATGTTGGTCCAGCTCTGGTTGTCCATATCTTTCTGCATGGTAAAAGTTGAGTGAGGTGCATGCAATCAAATGTGATAAGCTTCAAACCTTTAAGACCTTAGTTCCACGTGCTCCATAGGCCAGAATCTTTGCCCATGATACTATCATGAAGATTACCAATTCATTTAAGAATTTTTTTCCAAAGTCAAGAAATAAAATTGTTTCTTGCATTGGAAGCAGACTGCAGGAGAAATATTAAATCCCATTTTTGTTTTCTTAATCTTTCTGACCAACTTGCTAAATTATACTGCTGTACAGTTTTGTCTTCTTTATGAAAATTTTAGCTACTGATTCAAGCTGATGTCAATCTTTTTTGGCTAAGGTAGTACCTCTGCTTACCTCGGTAGGGCCCATTCTATAGCTGGCCAAAAGACTGTGGTCTTATGTCCATGAACTTTTCAGTGTTTGTCCTGTTGGCAAGACCAATCTGTTGTGAGTGCAGATTTATAAATTTGTGTCAGCCTAAAAGATTTGTCAATGTAACTACTTATACTCAATTCAGTTCCTTGCTCACTAAACCCCTTTTCAGTTTTTACTTAGCTTCTATTATATATTTGCATATGAAAGTGTTGAAATCCCTCAAATGTTCATCTATATCACCTCTCTCTCTCTCTCTCTCTCTTTATTTTAAATTTAGGAGATGGGAATCAGTCTCATGGAGATGGCTCTACTCACAATGTGTTGGCAAAATGATATTCTGAGTCTAGGTGGTAAAAGATAGAACATGGTGAGTTTTCATCAAGAGTATTTAAGAAGAAAGGTACAGTTATATTGAGTTTTCAATAATATCAATTTTGTGGTTGAATACATTTGAGATGATGATCATGATGATCAATTTCCCTATGTGATTCAATAATGTTGTCTAATTCTGTAGAAATTTTATCCATAAAAGTCTTGGCTTACACAATAAAGGAAATATTCTTAGCTCCCTAAAATTATTTATGAAATTATATTTTGTGTAAAGGAATAAAACTTTTCCAGGAATAATCTACATATTTTCTGGATTGTACCTTAAAAGACAGGATTTCACAAAATGTGATCACCAATGGATTGGTCATTATAAATTATGAATCAAGAATAGAATTTTTATATAATTAATTTGAATGCATGAAAAGATAAACTTTAAAGTTTGAGAAATGTTAAACATATTTCATAATTTGAAAATTTAAATAGAAAACTATTGACTCCATCTAATAATGTAATATTTTTAAATCATGTTATAAATATTTCCTGTATGTTTTATCAGAAGTAAAGACTTCTCAGAATAACAAGTAGTATAATGTTCATCTCCACACAATGAAATGAGACTAGTTCAACGCCCTCAGAAAAATGTTGTCTACCTAAATTTAGTACTTAACTTCCTGAGATATTAAACTTCCAAATGTTCCTAGTAATAGAAATAAAAATAGCACATAGTTAAATTCTTGCAAAATCTGATAGGATAATCTGTATCCAATCTTTGTGAACATGGGGGCAAAGTTGGGTTAGCATGAGATTCTAAAATGAGAAAGTACCTTTGATTTAGGAAGTAAGCATACATTCCAAAAGGCTAAATTCTATAAACACTAAGCTTTGTATCTACTCCGGAGATACTGTCAAATCTTTTCACACACAAAAAAGTAGGTCAGGGCCGGGGATATAGCTCAGTGATTCCGGCGCCTGTCTTTCAAGCGCAAGGACCTGGGTTCAATCCTCGGTAACCACATAACAATACTGGGTGTGGAGACTCACCCCAGCAGCAACCAATACCACATACCAGTGCCAGGCGTGGTGGCTCACGCCTGTAATCCCAGCACTCAGGAGGCAGAGGCAGGAGGATTGATGTGATGTGAGTTTGAGGCTGAGCTCAGGGCCAGCCTGAACCACAAAGCGAAACCCTGTCTCAAAAAAAAAAACCTTAAAAAAAAAAAAAAAGTAGTTCAGTGAAATAATCTGTAGTATCAGCTAATTTGAGATTATGTTCTGTGTGGATTGGAGATTGATAAAATATGCCTAAAATAATAAAACTATAACCACATAAAAGATATAAAATCCTTCTAAAGACAAGAGAACTATCAGAACTATCAAAATGGACATTTTGATATAACTCAAAAATAAATTGTATAATAACTAATATGCCATACATGTTTTAGGCATTTGGACTACTTAAATAATTTGATCCATTATTCTAATGGATAAAAGTTGATTAAATTAAATCAAATTAATCCATTAGCATTAAAGTAACCTTGATTATGTTAAGCATCTAAATGTTTAATGCCATTTGATTTACTCAACTGATGTATAAATTTTTAAATAATATTCACCGTGTAACATTGATCACTGTGTATTTAATTTTAACAAATTATATATTAGACAAAGGATGCATAAAAGGGAATTTCTTTCTCAGGTTATAGAATATCTTAGCTTTTTAATATTCTTCAATGAAGTCTTTAGCCTGCAGAAATGAATGCACTAGAGATCTTCACACACAGAGAGGGGGATCATTTGATCTCCGTAGTTAGTGAATTAAATGATATGAGAAATAATTCAACTCAACTATAAAACAAAATTAACCTGTACCAATTCACCTCAGTGAATACATTACATATCACAAACATATACAGTACTAGCAAAAAAAAAAAAAAGAGGCGGGGATAATCTTTTGAACATAAGGATTTTCTTCCCTTCGTTCTTTCAAGAAATGATTTATTTGGATTTCATCAAATTCAGTGATAAACAACTAATTTCTAACCAAATGGCAATGAGTAAATTATGATTCTTTCTCATCTGTTCTTAGTAACAGATAAAATGCAAAGCTAACTAAATTATTGAAATACATATTTCTTGTGCCATGTCACTGGTGCTGTTCAATAAATAAAATAGAATAAAATTACAGTTAAAATAATAATAATAATAATAATAATAATAATAGTACCAGTGTTTTGTCCATTAGGATAGTTTCCCTCTAATCAGTATTCACTTGAAATAAAGTTAAAGATAGTGTGATAAACCATTTAGATAAATTCAACAAAAATAAGTCATTGACTTCGTGTCTGGAGTACGTATACTATCTCTTCAGTATCTTACGGGTCTGTTGACCAAGGACGAAACATGTATTGGAGATTTCCGCTCTCCCCATGCTTGCTCCCACTCACTTTCACTTCAGTGGGCTCCCCCTCTTCTCTCCCCACTTGTCCACGTCATGCTCACTCCACCCCGTTTTGTGCTCCTTCCTGTCTTTTCACTTCCACCCTTGTTTCTTTCTTGTAAGTGCTCCCCCATGAAGTTCTTCATCCGAGGTGCAACCATTTTGCCTTCCTCAAACATTGTCTTTGTTTTACTTCTCCAAAACGTAGCAAGCGAGAGCCAGGGTTAGTGGCTTTCCCCATCATCCCACTCGGGAAAGCTGAGATAGGAGTATCACCAGATGGAGCCCTACCTGAGTGACTTAGCAATTCTTTATCTCAAAATAAAAAATGAAGGAATAGGGTTTATTTTTTAGACTGAAGATTCTAGTTTGGCCCCCAGTACCACAAAACAAAAAAAGGAAACAGAAAAGAGAACAATTCTCTTGAACGGAAGTACTACATTCCTTTCCTGTACGCATCGTCAATTCTGCATATAGGCCACTCACTTGCTCTGTACGGAGTATATATGATAAAGCTACTGCCCTTCCCCTCTCTGCCGGGACTTCTGTATCCTGCCTTAATCTATTAGAGCAGGGCGCACTTACCAGAAGGCTCTGCAGAAATAAGTAATGGAGTTAAAATAGAAATCTTAAGGAAAGAGGAACCCACACTCGTTGGTGTTAAGCTATAAAACACGATATTAAACTAGTTCTGTCACGGATATCAGGTAACATGTTTAGAACCCGTGGAGCATTATCTTCCACTACTAATTTTTACCCACAATCCCAGAACCAACTTTATTGTGCCACAACAGAAATAGGAATTCGAACTGTCAGTAATCGCTAACTTTTTGAGGCATCATAATGAATCACAACAAAACCTCTATTCATATTTCAACACACATGAAGACCAACACTGGGGAGTTTCCTTCCCACAAATTTTTGTCACAATTTTTTAGATCCTAAGAAACTCAACTTTTGCCCCATTGTTTTGTTAGGCTTAGAATTACTAGTTGCTCTCTGTGGTCATCAACATTATGTTATTGCAATGAATAAACAATCAGAATAAAATAAAGTGGACTTTAAAAGATGATAGAGTTGACTTGAAACTTTACATCCTAGGTAAAGGGAAAGGTATGAATGTGTAGCTTCTTGAAGCAAAAATGCAGGTTTCAGAATTTAAACATATGGGAAAACAGTAAGCAATGACTTGTAAGTTTTCTATTGAACATATGATGGCTACTTCTGCTTTCTGCCCAAAACTAAAAATATTGAGGCAGGGGGAGAGCTTTAAAAGACATCACTTTCCTATAGGCACAGTTACTTTTCTGCTTTTTAAATACTGCAGTACTTGTTTATAAATGGCCTAGATTACATAGTCTCTGCTTAAAATAGTGTGGCATCCATCTCCTGTCAAGACTCTGACTGTTGTATATAAAATCTGGTATTTGGCCAGGAACCTTTATTTGTATTGTATTATATCATTTCATATCATATCGCATTGTATCATATTGATCTTGGCAATTTCCAAGGGCTTATGATTTGTGAGATCAGGCTTTTCCTCAATTCTGGACATTTAAACATGAAACATTCCCAGGAATAATGAAAGATTACCCAGAATTTTTCTTGTACAGGTTGAATGCACATCAAAGAAAGATACTTTTGAAGTTTTAAAATTCAAGCACACAATTTTAACAATAGAAATAACACAGAATGATAAATATATGCCAAGTATGAGGGAGCAGAGTGTAGCCATAGTATTTCTCTCATCAGGAAGCAATGCTTTTAAATGTGTCCCAAGTCTTACAAGAACTAGATGACTCAAGGGTAGAGAGAAGATATCCACAATCCAGCTGGCTTGTGTTTTTCACTTGATGCCAAGTTTATATCCCAGCATTTTCTCTGACTTGGGAAAGTATTAGTTTGACTTTATTTCCATGACTTTTAATATGTATTTTCAGATGCAGATGCAAGCCATTTATAAACACTGTCTCAATTCATATTGCTAAAAACTTCTGCATTATCGGCAATTTGTAGATTAAAAAATGGTATCTCAGACTGATTCACCAAAGCAGTTCTAAAAGCCATGGCTAGTCAATACCAGAACAGAATGACAGCATTTTACATTGCACCATTCTGATGAACTATAGATTGGGACTAGCAATGACCCAAAAGTGGTGTACCTTGATCAAGAAGAGAGACCTGAGAACAATCAGCTCCATCCTGAAGAATAAAGAAGCACAATGTCACCTAAAGGAAAAGAGAGAGAGAGAACTATGAACAATGAGTATTTTCATTTCAAATGAACCTCAAACTGAAACTCCTATTGGGATACTTGTTATGACCTAACAAGCTTATTTGGATTTCAGATTGAGAAGTGGAACTTGAATCACATCCCTCCTCTGTATGTATCTTGTCTTAGGCAAATCGCCTGAGATTCAGTCTTTACAATACCACTGCACACAATGGTTTTCAATAGCAATTGAAGAACAAATATGAGAGATACTTAAATCTCTTCTGATTTTATAACCTATTCATATTATTTTCTTTATTTATCACTTAAATCCCTGCAGTGATAAACAACCAAAGTAGTATCTGTAAAGTTAAATGAGTCTGAATCTATCTAAAACACGACTAAAGAGACGAGCTTTGTGCCTACTGTGTAACACTCTGAGAATCCTGGAGGACAAAACACACTAAAGGACAGAAAACTAGAAGCATAAGACTCTGAACAGTCATTGATGTAGGATGAATACCTAGGCATTTTGAAAGGAAAAGGTGTTTTTAGACTACCCACATCTAAAGAAAAGTTTCAGAAACCTTAACATCCAAGAAGAAATGGGCAGAGATGTGACAACCCTCGCACTGTGTACACAGTGTCTGTTACTATGGTTTTTTCATAGGTGAGAAAACAGACTGAGATAGGCCCTGGTTTTGCAAAACCAGGAATGGTCAAAAAGCTAATTTCAACTTGAGATTACTGAATCTAAGTTCTTTCCAACATGATATAGTTTTTACAAATCCATTTTTTTCTCTCCTCCTGCATGTAAGGTTATAATATTCTCCATTTTGAAAAGGTGAAAATATATGTTGTTTATTATATTAATTAAGAAACAGTAAGAACTCTACACCATTCTTACACTTTTCCATATTATGTCTGTCACAAGTTTGCCACTTAGTGATCATATTATCAGAGCGCTCTTGCTTATACATCCTTTGTCAGACAATCTCCTTTTTAGGAGCATAATTACTTTGTTCAATCAAAGAGTCTCCAAATGCTCTGAGTAGGAGATGTCATGATTTAGTTTCTGTCAAAGCAATTGTGCCCCAAGTAGTAAAACTTGCCTGATTTAAATGAATATAAACAGAAATGATGATTTTACACTTTTCAAGAAAACAACAGCCCAACAGTTCTTATGTGTTTGCAGGAACCTTAAGGGAGGCTAACAGATTTATGGTCTCATTATTGCCTGAAGCAATAACTCTTCCAAAAGGTAATTTTTATGCTATGGGATCACAAAACATATGGGAGTAAGTGTTCTTGCATAAAGGAACTGGCTGTCTGGGTTTTCAAATACAGCATTTATAAAGCAATAGATTTTCACAAAGAAATGAGCTTCTTTTTTCCTTTCTTTCTCCCCCATGTTCTATTGTTAAGTCCATTAGAAACTCTTTTCTCTTTAAGCAAAAGAAAATTTCATACAAGAAAATGGTAAATATTACTACAAACCACTAATACCACATTGAGTTAGCTTTTTAATATTACATAAAAGATTGAAATTTATGACAGTAGTGGGTACTTTAATTAGTGAAGAAAATTAAAAATAAGAACCTAATTTTACTTAATGATAATGCCCATCCATTTGAATTTTATTCTCAATTTCAGTGGGACAGTAAACAGGTTGAAATATATCCTGCATCAGTGGAGCATGTAAACATATTAAATGGTCATAAATGATTATGTGTGTGTGAGTGTGTGTGTGTGTGTGTGTGTATGTGAGTGTGTACTGACGATTGAAGTTAGCCACTTGTATATCCTATGCAAGTGCTCTGCCCAAAACTGCATGCTCATGAATTTTTATTTTTTTAATTCAAATCTTTATTGGTACATTATGAATACACATCATCACATTCAATATTAGGGGTTTGTACCAGAATATGACATGACTTTATTCTCATTTTTCCCCTCCCTTCACCCTGTAACCCCCTACCCCCTAAATACATAAGCTTTTCCTTTTTTCTGTATTGCTATCACATTCTTCTTCCCATCATTATTTACTCCTACACTCTCTTTCCTTTTAACTATTTTCTATGTCACAATACCAACTATACAGACTAGAACTCATTTAAATCTTCATTTTCTCATAGCAGAGAAAAAGACACAATATTTACATAGCTGTGACCTATTTATTTCAGTTACGAGGATGTCCTCAAGGAACATCCATTTGAGTATGAACGACTCAGTCTTACCATTTTTAATGGCAGAGTAATACTCCATTCTGTAAAAGAACCACATCTTCTTTACCCAGTCTCCAGTTGATGAACATCTGGGTCGTTTCCAAGACTTAGCAATCACAAACTGAGCTATTTTTATTTTTTTTAATGTTGAGACAAAGTTTTATGAAATTGTTTAAAAGAGACTCGAACTTATGATTCTCCTGCCTCAGCCTCTCGAGCAGCTAAAATTACAGGACATATGTAACATGCCCAGGTGTATTTTGATAAGAGAAAAAAAAAACTCTTTACTTTAAAAACAAAACAAGCTCATGACGGAATTTTACATTCCAATACCTGATCATCCACAACTAAGAGAAATTTCCTAGCCCTGCTTCTTTTCAGTCCCTCTTCGCTACGTAACGTTACTTTACAACTTTATGCCAGTCTCACTACATGGAGTTAACTTTTTATTCACACCTTTCATATTCTCATCTGTTTCCCCATCTCTAAAATGCAACTCCCTCATGGGCTGATCACTAACATCTAAAAGAGTCCCCGACAAGTAATCTAGTGTTATACAAATAATAGTAATACCAGCTTGCAGTATAAAAGTCTGGGAGTTTGTAGAGAGGTGGGGTTGCACCGAGGAAAGGGTGTGCATGTCAACAGGACCCATCACTTTGTTTCTTCTTTTTCCCCATAGTCAGAGGGGAGAATGATTGTTCTGAGTGTATGGAGGACAACCAGACATTTGACATGAGGTTAGCGTCACAAAAATTCTCTGCAAGTGGCGCGGTACAGAGGGAAGGAAAGCCATATCGTTTTACTTGTTTTTTCCTGTATCATACCAATAAAACCCCATAGGAAGGGAACTAATGTATAATAAATAAAAAGACTCTAAAGGAAATAATTAAATCAAGAGAAGAGAATATTAAAGTGGGTACTTTAAAGTAAGAATAGTGATGCCTAGTGAGAGATTCCAAGCACGGAGAATAAAAACTTTATATCTGATGTAGAGATTTTTAAATATTTTATAGTGATATTTTAAGTCATTAAATTTTTGACTTGGAAATCTTGGTGTGAACCTTATCTTGTATCTTTCTAGGACAAATGTAAATTGCCAAAATGTGGAAACTGAAGTAACTAACTTCATTTTTTCTTTATTAAATCTAGTGTGATGGGGTTTGTGTTTGTGTGGGGGGGATACTTGTTTATGTACATATAAAATGTGGCCAGAAATAGAACACTTTTGTAAAAGAACCTTAAATCACTAAAATCTCTGCAAAATTGTCACTCCAAATTCCAGTTCTATTATTTCTTATCCCAGTTCTATTCTCTTATTAAAATTGTCTTCTCTGCAGATGTTTCAGCAAAAAAACAAAGGCAGAAATGTGTGCGTGTGCGCGCGCGCGCGCGCGCGTGTGTGTGTGTGTGTGTGTGTGTGTGTGTGTGTTTTGGTAATATGGAATTAACCAGTTAAGAATCATCATCAAAACAGATATACAGAAGAGAATGACAATTACACTTTGATATTGAATGCTTGTTAGGTATAACTGGATGTGATTTAGACAAATTTATTGGCTGTGTACCAGGTATAAAACACTGTAAACTTCAATAAACAGTAATATAAGTAACAGTTCCTAAACTAGTATCACTGATAAATTTCTGGAGGCAAAACCCAAATTACAGTGCTAATAGAACACAAGGAAGCTAATTGTTAAAAATTAATTCCAAAATACAAACTTACTTGAATTTGTGTCACTATAATCTAATTATTATAATAGAAGATAAACCAATTACATACAATTACTTATAACTTTGAAGTTAAAAATATTGATGCAAAAATTTTTCAACTATATAAAGGCATCAGCATATTTAAATAATATCCATATATCTATTGAATTATATTACATTATATTCATTATAATCACATTTATTATGTTTGTTTATATTTATTATATTTATATTTAATATATTTAATTAATTGGTATTTAATAATTTAATTAATGCATTTATTATATTTACTTATAATGATTATATTTATTATATTATTATATTGTATTATATTATATTTCATTTTGTATATAAACAGGTGCTTTTGTATCCAAATCCTATGCATGTGATATGATATACTGAATATTTTTTAAATTAAATTATTTCTTCACTAAATTGAAAGCTCCCAAACTAATTTTAACTCACATTATTCAGCTCAAGGGGAGAAAAAATTCAAAACGATTGGATCTTGTTAAAAAACAAAAA